>UELX01002352.1:0-31986 GCA_900480035.1 Eupelmus urozonus | reverse complement strand
TTTTGCGCTTGTTGGAAAAAATACGATGTGTAACGTGGGAAGAAAGGCTTTTTCAGACTCGGGTAAGGTGTTTTCAGGACTCGTCTACGCCTCGGGCGCCCTCGACTGCGACTCGTGCTGAACACCTCAGCCTCCCTAGAAAAAGCTTACTTTCTCCCCTTGTTGAACAATGTACTATTACACACCTTGGTCAGTAAAAAAGAAAGCCTTAGATCGCATGTTTGTCACAATTACATGTGATCTGAGGCATTTATTATTTTACTGTTCTAGGCGTATGTAATATACTATTGAAACTATAAGTAAGTACATTTAATAATATTTTGATATAACCATATATTATAATTATTTCTTTTAATCTGAATAATTTAATCGGTGAATTTTCATAAAAGTTGAAAATATTAAACCATATTTAAGTCTTGTAGCTAGCGGCAATTACGATAACTTATTTTTTTTTATTTAATTTTTCATTTTAAAAACAAAAATACTAATACCGCCTTCTTCTAATTACCAGCAAGTTAACATCGTGATTTTTTTCAAATATAAAACTGAACGAAAAAAAATTACTTCCCGTAATTGTCGGCAGCAACAAGCCTTTAGCATCATTTTAACCGTTCCATACAAACACCGTAATCTTAATTCCATTTTTACCAATTATCAGCATTCTCATGGTAAATTAATTTCAAATAATTTTCAAATCTACGCAAGCTAGCCCACTTAGTGCCCTCTAAGCAATTCCGTACAGGCATTAAATCTAATTTGTCTGTAAACTACCTGAGTTGAAATTACCTGTGAAGTGGCGGAGCGGCGGACCAGGGCCTGTACAGAGATCGCTCAGGACGGCCGTTGTTAGGCTCGTGATGAGGTGCATTACAAGGCTGGCTCTGGTTTACCGGAAAAGCCGTTTTTTTAAGCATTAAATTATGATTTAAACATATGTATATAATCTATTTTCAAAGGTATCAACGATCAACTTTGGGAACCATAGTATCATAAATAACTATATAGAAAATATATTAATCAGGCTTGCGAACATGGTTCTGTAATGCCCATCGTCACATGCCTGATAGTCGGCGCTAAGCCGATCGTGTCACTCGCCAACACGGAGGGTCAGAGACCCCGTACAGTCCCTGGTTTCCGCCTTAATATCAATTCTAATCATGCCCCAACACACCACGTACACCTCATTCATAGAAAAAACCAATCACAGCCCCCGAAAATTAGCGTAACCACCCAATACCCACGCTCCCCTTAAAACCCCTTTCAAAACCCCTCTACCTATTCACAAAAAAAACCGTGCCTCCCCATCCTCAAAAAAACCTCCAGAACAGAATAAAAAAAGTACCGGAACGGCTGCCGCGCAGATTCCCAGCTCTCCTGCAGCCCGAGGGCCTGCGGCACTCTCGATGCTCCCGCTGACTCCTGGAGGCGCGCGCAACTTCCGGCGGCCTTACGACCGCGATCCCAGCGGCCGGCGTTGGCCTCTCCCTATTAGTTCCGCCGGCGGCTGAGCCGGCTCTGCTATCCGACTGCAGCAGCCTCAGCGAGCATCCGCGCCGGTGCCTCGGGCAGCCATTGCTGCACCTGTGCTGCTGCTGCTTCTTGCCGTTTGAGTCTAGGCGCGGTGAGAGAGAGGAGGTGGATGTATATATAGGTGTACGTGCTTGGGAAATTGATGGTGTGGTGATGTGGATGTGCCGGAAGAGCGGCGGGATATGGTGTAATGGGTTTTTTTTTCTTTTTTTTTTGGAGTGGGGAGGAAGCGAGATATCGGGAAGTGCAAATAGGAGAGTTCGGGGAAGAGTTTTAGATTGGAGATAAGGTTTTTGGGGGATCGGAAGGTTTCGTTGCGTTGTGTGTTGAGGCGTGGTTTTGTAATGCGGGAGGTGTGATGGATTATCGGAATATTTTGGATTTTTGGGAGTAGGGAAAAGTTTTGTTTGATTTTTAAATTTTTAGATCATTGTCACAGTTATAAAGAGAAAGTTTTGATGTTTCTTAAGCAGGAATAACTTACTGTTAAAATCCAAAGTATCGTCGTATATAGCGAAGCACCAAAAACATGGCAAGCAGAGAGATTTTAGAGAAATGCTTTCTTTATCGTGCCAGTTTGTTTATTTGTATTATTAATTCAAAAGAAAATTAAAAAGTATTTTATTAAAATTTTGTCACACTGTTTTATTAGAGTTACTGCACGAAAGCAGTTGCTACTCGTGCAGTTTTATTTTCAACAAAAATTTTATATTTAACTAATTTTTTTATGAAATAAAGTTTGTAAATAAAATATACGGTTCTAAAATGGACATTTTGCACGTGTTTATTTGTTACCTAACCCTATTAATTTATAATTAACAAATGAAATGTCATTATTTATATTCACGTAGTACAACTTTTAGTATGATTATACAGTAGAATTAAAATTGTTTTTAACGCAGATTTATCATTGATCTTACAGAACAAGTCTAAGAAACAATTTGTAATTGTTACATTTTCCTATTTTGCATCTCACTTTTACTTATTTCTCCAATTTTTTCAAATAACTCGGATCATCTAAAAAAGAATAAATTTTTTTTTTAATCACACTAGCTTAAAATATTAACGATTTATAAAACAACGAATTTTATAACTACCATCGCATTTCGCGTAACATAATAGCTTTCCTCTCTGATCCGTTCGATGCTTAGCAAATCTCCCTAAAAATTTCACAGTAAACAACATTCAACTTAAAATTAATTACAATCCTCGAAATCCGCCCGAAAATTTGTTTATTTAAAAATCTTGTTTACTCACGATTACAGCTAGCCTGGCATCTCTCCAACGTATCTAAAAAGAAAGGCAATTTTTTAAAAAGCCACCACCGCCAGTCAACAAGCTATAAAGCTATTATTATCAAGATTTACTTTTATCGGCGCTTCCCGTTACTAAAATAACACAGCAGACGAGCAGCAGCAGGAAAACGGCGAATCTCGGAGACATTTTTCACTAGTTCAGAGACGCGCGTAGGCGTCACTTACACCAGCTGCCGAAACTAGCGCGCTGAGGTACTATAATGAAAACTTGTCGCTTGACTAAACGCTTTTTTTTTTACTTGGCCGTTCGCACCTCGTAAACGTTGCTTTCACGCCGGCGGCGAGTCGCTTTTGGATCGCGCTGCTGGCTTTTAGATACAGTGTACCGATAGCGTTGATGTAGTTGTATTCGTTTTGCTGCTTTGGAAAAGCCCGTTTCCTTGTACGATGATGTTTGTTTGTACTGTTTACGTAATGGGTATATGAGTGTGGTTGGTGTGTGCTCAAGTTGTGTTTGTTTGAATAAATGAATATTAAACGATTCGTATCGTAGCGATCATTTATATTTTTAACGTTGGAAGATCTTTGATGTGAGTAAAGGTTTCAAAATGTTATTCGTGTAATAATATTTGGAATCATTTTGAGTTGAAAATTGATTTTGAATCGGTACTGAATTAGTAGCGACCGGTATCGAATGTTGTCCAAAAATGTGACGCTCATTCGGTACCAAAATCTATGTAGGTCTAATACTGATTGTTCATGCGAGATAATTCTAAAAAATATTGTTAACTAATTGTATGAATAAAGAAAGAAATAAACAAAGTTGAACGATTTACGGTGATTTTCTAAAATTAATATTTCAGTATTTGAAGACGATACGACTTAAATAATACATACGGATTATTATTATAAAATAAATGTAAATGATAAATAGATTCCATTTTGATAATTTACTTAATTTTAATACTTTACTTAACTAATCTGAAATTAGTTTTAAATCAAAGTTCGGTATATACCGATCTAGTATTTATTCGGTTGCTAAATCGAGATTTCAGACCAGATTTCAATGCTGATTTCCACTCTAATTTTCAATCAAATTACAAACTTTAATTACTAAAAAACATTGATACAATAATAAAAACACTATTCGAATGATAACATATCAATTCTCCAAAAACACGCTGAAAAAACATTCTCAACAACCCAGGAATCCCCAACAAACCAAAATCCCGCGAAATTCAAACTCCCCACATATCCTTCGATTCCCCGTACAAGCCACCTGTCACGTTGGCAGCACTTAGGCGTGGGAGTCATCTACTTAGCGGCTGGCTAAGCTGGCTCAAAGTACACCTCTCCGCTCGGACAAAAGAAAACAAGCGCAGCAGGTTGCAGGCCTTGCTTATATACCTACCTATCCTATCCGCCTCTACTACATCCTCTCACCCCCACTCCTCGATCCACCAGCGAAATCGTGACTGCAACCAGGATGTAATTATAAATCCGCTCTCTTTATATACCCACTTTTCGCAACTATTCGAAATTTCCACCATAACTTAACGTAACAAATAAACGTTGAAGCTCGATAATAAACCGCAATCACAACAACATCGATCCCATTCATACCTCTCACCTACACACTCGCAGAGCGCAACGCGCGAACGCACAAAACGAGAGCAGCTGAAAAACGAGTATATCCCCCCACTCTTGAATCCAGTCCACTTCCCTCGTCTACTCCTCGCTCGCAGAGAGCCTGTCACAAAGCTGCCTCGCGCAGCAGTAGCCAAGAGACCGCTAAGGCAGTATATACACACAGACACGGCTGCAAAGTAGGGGGACAGACACGCGATATCCAGCCAGCAGCCAGGCGGAGAGTAGAAAATGGCGACGACGCATCGTAACGGCCATCGGCTGCGGCGGTGCAGCTGAATTCTCGGCGTATGCGTGCATGCGCGCGCGTGCTTATGTGATAATACGAGTGTTCAGTGTTGTAACTAGTGCCGTGGTGCGGGCGCGGGCCTGATATGCGGCGCGCCGCGGACGACGCCGACGACGACGACTGGCCGTCGTCCTGAGGAACGATGGGGCTCTGCAGCAAGAGGCACTTCCTGCTAACGATATGCACCCTTCAGCTTGTGAGTAGTTTTTGCCTTGCGGGGAGTTGCTGTTTTCGAGGTGAGGGTATAGGGTTGGATGAGGATGGGGCAGGTGGATTGGACTGGTTTGGGGGATGGCTTGTTTACGAGGGGGTTATTTTTGTTGGGAGTGTTGTTAGCTGGCTGGCTTCATTCAGGCTGCAGCAAGGTGTATTTTAGCGAGGAGGGAACACCTTTTTTGATTGTTTGTCGGATGGTCTGTTTGAAGTTGAGCTGGTGAGAGACGGAGGGGGATTAATTCGTTGAGGGGGTATTGGTGGGCTTGAAGATGGTGTGGGTATTTAGATGTTAATGTATTGATAAAATGTTGAGATGCGTGTCATAGCTAGAAATAAAAATTGTAATATATTCTGTGTGACTTTGTAAAGCTTCCTGGTGACTTGAAGTTTTAGTTGCTTTTTTCATGGTCTAAAATGGTTGGTTATTGCTTCCTGTGATAGAACTCGGGGTTTTCTTTTTTTTTAAATACAATTCATTGTCTGATTCATTCTGATTCATATGGTCTTGGAAATATTTAATTGATTCTGAACAGGTTGCATTTTTTTTATTTTATTCTACAGGTGTTTCATCTTAATTCTCTTATAACTAAGTGGATTCTAGTTCCTAGGGTTTCTAAACCTGTTATATTACATATTTCATGAAATAAAGTGAATCTAATTAAATAAATAAATGATAAATTAAAAATATTTGGATTAATTATTCAAATTTTATACTGTTTGAATTTATATTTTAGTAGTAAATATTAAAGAAAGTATTGATCTAGAATTTACTCATTTATTTTCATATCTTATATCTGATAATAAAAAATTATATTGTTCTGATTGAAGCAATAATTTAAAAATTTGTTATTGCATTCTGATTCATAATGATTCATACAATAGTGTTGATAAGAAGAATACATTATTTGGATTTTATATCAATTTTTCATATTTATCATTTCTTAAATAAAACGTTTATATCGCAAAAACAAAGTTTCAGTTATATTTTTAGTAACATATTTTGATGCAAGTTTTTATTTCATTGAATTAGGTATTACATTTTTCAAGTTGATGTAATATTGTAGGAAGCTTAGGTTAATTAATAATTAATTAATAATTAATTATTAGAATATAAAATAAAAAGTTTATAATATTTATTTTAATTTCTTTGAAAAGACTTATATTTTGTAATATTTTTATTATAATTTCAATAATTTTATTTCATTAAATTTAATAATTTTTTTATACTATTTAATAAAGATATGAAATTCTAGAATACTTCTTTAAATTTCAAAGTACTTTTTAACTTTTACAACAATTGAAACAATGAGTAAACTGCTGAGCAATTGCAATGAATTAAGACCATTTGATTAATTGAACGACTAAAGGCTGAAATGTCTCTTTTAGAGTAAAGTTGCTTTCCTGAATTTTCTTATAAAATTTTCCATATTTAGATTATTTTGCCATAATTATTATTATATTGTTATTTATTTAAAATCTTTCAAATATTTAATACTCAAATATATTCACAAGTTACATATTATTTCCTTCTGTGTTTCAGATAACAACTGTGGAGCGGCAAGTGTTCGACTTCCTGGGGTTTATGTGGGTGCCGATACTGGTCAACTTTTTCAACATAATCTTTGTTATTCTTGGATTTTTTGGAGCCTTCCAGTATCGACCTAAATATATCATATCGGTAAGTGGTTCATCCAAGCCAGAGAATGGCTAACCAGTATAGGCAGGTGAAAAGTTTAGTAAAAAGTTTAGTATAAACTGATGTGACTTTCTCCCAATTAAGATACCTTTCCAAGCAGCGAACCAGATCCACTTCTCCTTATTTGCAAGTGTGATGCTGATTGCACTGCGCAGCTTTGTGTTGTAATAATAGGCTAAATTGTTTAGTCTAATAAAAAAGCAAAAATTTACAACTCATGAAAGAAAGTTTACATCTGAGTTGTAAACACATTATGGTGTTCTTATTTGCATGATTGGCATCTAAAGACATTAATTTTAATACAAAATAGCTACTTATGAATCACAAGTATCAAATAAAATATTAATTACCCATAAAAAAAAAACATTTTTCAATTTACTAAAAAAAAAATAAAAATAATTTTTGTCTTTAAAAAAAAATTAAATACAAATTTTCTTTTCAACAATAATTCAAGAAAATTCAATTTGCAATTCTCTACACAATTAAAAAAAAAAAATAAAAAAACATATTTCCGCTCGAAATTGCCGCACCAATCAACCAATAAACAAACCAAAAAAAAAACCAACGAAAAGCGTGTGAAAAATCGGGCCCCACCGTAACGAGCCCGTCGCGCGCGTAACAGGCATCGTCCAGACTCCTGCTGCAGTCCATTGACCTGCTTTGGGGGCATTCTTAGAGAGTTAGTCACATATCGTTTAAGGAAACGGACGCGCGCGCGACTCTCAGCAGCCTCGCGACATTAGGCATCGCACTCGTTCTAATTGTTATAACGAATCCAATCAGGCTCGCCTTCTCATATATGTCTCTTTTCTGTTTTCAGTACTGCGTATGGAACGTGCTATGGCTCGGCTGGAACATATTCCTCACGTGCTTCTACCTAAGCGCTGGAATCTTGGACAAGGTGAGTCACATCGAGGACCTCTGCTCCTTTATGTACTTGAACTGCTGCAGGCGGCGAGGGATGAATGGAGATTGAGCGTTACTTTATTATTTTTTTTTCTTCTTCTTGAGCGTTGGCGTGCGAGCGGGATTGATGATGATATACGACGAGTCGTGAGCGCGCTATTGAATTGCATAAGCGGATGTTCTATATAATCTTGGAGCTGAAAAAACGAGAGATCAGACGTGAAGGCTTTTTTTATTCTGGAGTGTTCGTTTTATCTGTTTTTGAAATTTTTCCGTAAATGTAGAGTATTAGAAAATAAATGTGATGTATTTAGTTTTCTCGGTGAAATGATGCTTATCTGTTATTATAGTTAATAAATTTATAAAATATTAAAGAATTTTTTAAATAAAATAAGCATTTATTAAAAAATAATTTTCTGGATCGTTTTCAAGATGATTTTTTTTAATGTCAATGTTATAAGTCAATGAATAATTTACAGTGTATTATAATTATTGTATTAATATTTATTTTCTTCTTTAATTATAGAATAGCGACCTACTGAATCTAGGCACTGGAAGTTTCTCTTGGTGGCAAATCAACGCACCAGGATGCAAGCCACACTACAACAATACAGTGCCAGAAGGGCCAGACGTTTACAGGCCCGCTCGACCCGATCGGGTGACTGGTTGCGTTTTAGATTACGAAGTCATTGAAGTTGTGCACTCTTCGACCCAATGTCTGCTGGCGGTTAGTTTCCTTTCATTATTTCAATGCCAAAAATATCTTTCTGCTGATACAGCTTCATCAAAATTCGTAATGCACTGTATTTATTTTGAATATAAAAAATCTTTTGTTTTCCAGGTCATGGCGGTCATCGCTGGAATTTGCCTGAGCCGAGCTTTCATGGAAGAAGACGACAGCTGTAAGTAGAAAATATTAATTTTATCCACATACTACACGTATTAATTTGACTAGATGAGCTTTGGAACACGTGAGATTCACACCTCTGTGCTAAAATGAAAATCACGAAGTTTAACTAACGAGTGAATGACGCTTATGAATGAGCCATATACACATATACACCTTTATATTTATTCTTATTCGTAATGATTAATCTGGGTGCTCGCGGTGAAACTAACACCTTATTTAACATATTGTAATGTCACTTGTAAAGAGGGGTTATCGGTTACAGTTGATTTCATTGGCGGATTTGACCCCCCGTTCTGGTAAGTGCTCTGCACTGGCGATAATCATCTTGCATGCTCAAGTCTCGCATCTGAGTGAATGATTGTTGTCTGTCTTAATGTTATATAATTTGATAAATTGATATAGAAAAGTATAATATTATTTGAAGATTGTTTTAGAGCTAATTATTTTTGCAAGAGTTAAATTGCAAAATTATGTATAAAATAATATTGATAACTGTTGCATTTTTGTTACATAAAAATTCAGTTAAGAAATTTCTAAATAATGGTGTTGTGATTTATATTTAGATTGATAATCAAATATGTAAATTAAAATTATATATGTTGTTTGTATAAGCTTGTTGGTAAAGAAAAGTTATTTTTTAAACTCAGAGTATCAATAAATTCATGGAAAAATTTAAGGAATCAATATTTAGCATGCATAAAGTTTAGTAGCTTTAGCACTTGTAGATTCTATTTTGCTGCCTCTTTAGTCTGCCTTTATATAGATTTATATAGATACTTGAAAAGTAATAAAAGTTATCGTTTTACGCCCGAACGATCATGTTTTGAATAATGGTATTCAATTTTATTCATTATGCTTTTAAGATTAAAATTGTAGTTTTTGTATATACAGTAAAATTTTAAATTAAATAAAATCTTGTATTCACGTTTAAAATATAAAAAATTGAATTTTTATGTTCAATAATTTTATTTTGAAATTATTATAATTTTAAATCAAATTTTATGTTTTCACTATGGCTTAAGAATACATTTCTAAGAAGAGCTTTATTTAAAAATATTGAAATTAAAATAAATAATTTTGACAATTAAAATCTCACTAAATATTATTTTCTGAATCTGCTTCTCAATCAACTAAAGTGCATGTCTTTTCTGTTGCCTACTCGTCAATCGTAACAGCTCCGCAACAATGAATAATATTGAACACCTCTGCAAAATATGACCGACTTCGCGAACGTACACAAAAGAGCCGATGTGCCTCCTCACGATTAATGACACATCGAACGACTGAAAAAAAAGTCAAGCATAAACCGCCTCGGATCGGAACAGCCTAGATTACAAAAATTCCATATAAGAAACTAAATCACCTGAATCCTCGAGCTTTTCCATGAACTCAATTATAAAACTTCAGCAACAAGCCTAAAGAAACAGTGCAATAACGCAACTCTCCCCGCAAGAAGACAAAAAAAAAACCTCGTCCTCCAATAACAAAAAAAAAAAAAAAAATCAAATCCAAAAAGCCGAAGCCGAATCATCGACTAAAAGCAAGAACTATTGCACCTTTTGCAGTTGACTTTGTCGGAGGCGGCGATTTCGGCATGGCGGGCCACACTCCGCTCCATCCGATGTACGTTAGCTACTCGGCCCTGCCGCCGCCCGCCTACACCGCTCACCCGTCCAAACATTCCGCCAACAACACAAGCGGCAATCCACCAGCCGCGGCCGACAGCACTAGCTACTACTATCCCAACAACACGGGCACGACCTCGACTACCACGGGCGGCTCGTCCTCCTTCGCCACGCTTATCACCCAGGCACCTCCGCCTCTGCCGCCCAAGAATTTCGAACCGTCTAAGAAAGTGGGTTCGCCCCAGCCGATCGCCAGCGACATAGTCATGTCGACGCGCGCACGCGCCATGCTGCACAACGCTTACAATCAGAGCACCGCCGGATCCTCGACCGGCTCCAGCTTCCGTCGTAGCAATCAAGCCGCGAATAACAGCGACAGCTTGACCAGGCCGGCGATCGACTACGCGGACTACTCGAATCCGATAGATCAGCTGCCGATGATCGAGCAGCAGCAGCGCAGGTTCGATTACGACACTCTCGAAGCGCACAGTCCAACGCCGGCCCGTCAGCGCTACTATCAGCAGAGATCCGCCCAGATGAATCCGGAGCGACAGACGCCGCCGGTCAGTTACAGTCCGCTGATGCGCTCGCGGCATCAGTTCAACCGCGCAGCCGGCAGCGCCGGTACCGGCAGCAGCGGCAGACAGAACAGAAACTCGTACAGGCCCAGGGTCTACGCGGATCACATTAGGGAGCAGCTGCAGCCGTCGCCTCAGGGTTTGAGGTCGTTTCACTCGGATCCGAGACTGTCGATGGAAGAGCAGAGCTTGAACGCGATGCAGCATCAGCAGCAGAACGAGCAGCCGAGGCGCGGACGCGACGGCAGGCCGCTCTCCATGTTCGTTAACAATTACTGAGCGCGAGCGCGTTTCGGTTCGGTGCTGCGGGTAGGGTTGGCGGACATGTGGCGAGGCGGTTGATTGGACGTTGGACGTTGGAACGGTTTCACCGTGTACAGATAGTAGATTAAGAAGCTGGGGCGATTTGGTGTGAGATAGATTCGTTGCACTGGGTCAAGTGATGCACCGTCCCGATTGGTGTTTGCGCGTGGACAGGATGGAATCAAATCATTCAGAATTGGAGATATTTAATTAGTGGGTTTTGAGGCCGATTGCTAATTGAGGTTCTTTTTTCGAAAGTAGAAACTGCAGTCTTGTTTGCTTATTCTACTTTCCTTCTGGCTGTGAATCTTTTGAAATTGTTTGCCTAGGCACTTTCGAATGGCTCTTGGCTTGTGAGTCTGATAAATTTTTATATGACCTTGGATTATTTTTGAGGCCACTGTCAAACGATGATTTTAAAGTTTCTATTTCTGAATGATTTTTTTCTTTTATGTCGGCCTTAAAAATTTGTTAATCTCGGTTTTATTATCATTACATAAAAGTTAGGTTTAGTGTGAATTTCGTGTTTATCATTTTGCAAAAAAAAAACTAGGTTTATTCGATTAGCTAATTATATTTTTATAGCGTAAAAATACGTAGTAAATTATTTACAATTTTAAGTTAAAACTTAAACTAAATGATAGAACGTCAATGCAAATATATTTAGAAATTTACTAATGTTGTAATGTTTTTGGTGAACAAAAACAATGTCCAAAATGTTATTATTGTAAGAGTATCATTATCAACTGGATAATGTTTAAAATTTTTTATATTATTCATTTTAAAAATGATTTTTAAAAGTTTTAAAAAATTATACTTTTGCGTTGACGTTAAGTATATATAGCTTTAGAAAAATAAATACATTTTTAATCAAATTTATAAATGTTCTAAGTAGATCCTTAGATATGTTTTAAAATTTTTTTATCTTACATTTTGTTACTTAATTTACCCACTTAAAAGCATGAGTAAATATAATCTCATCATGCGATTTCATTTATTAAACAGCTGTTACAGCCACCGCGTTAATCGAGTCAATTTCGAACAGTAGTCCTTTAATCACATCCGGTGTCGAAGGAACAATTTGAATGTTCGATAAAATAAAAATAATAAACTAGATATAACTAGTACACGTGTCAAGTCGAACCGCATATTCCTGTACTTGCCAAATATTTGATACAAAGTGTCAAAGTATAAAAGGATCGAATTTTCAAAGTCCATAATATATTATATATTAAAATAGGAAAATGATCAACGAATTTCGTATTCTAAAGTGCCTTTATATACATGAAAAATTCAAAATTTACGTCGCGATAAAATATATTTTTGAAAGATAAAACATTTACGAAAATAACTATTTTGAAATGAATATTTCGAACGACTGATCGTAATTTAATCAAAGACTTTTTCAACGAAATCGAAAGAAAACCAGAATTTTTACATTTTTACAGCGAAGACAAATCAGGCTTGCATAAGAAAACAACGTCGATCTTTAATAGTGAACGTTTTTCTAAACCAGCGTTTTTTACAGGGCACAATAACTCGTCCGCTGCACGAATAGACTTAAAAAAAAAATATATGAAACGATAACGCACTGATAGACTGTGATACGTAGATAAAAGCCGTGACGAATGCGTTTCGTTTGTGTGCGACAAACGAGATTCCCATTCGACGTCGTACTTTTTTCTCTTCTGAGGAATACAAAGCCACAGCGACTTACGTAGCACGTAGCTTCGTTTCGATGGGAATAATTACACAAATTTCGTGTCGGGCGCGTTTCCGTCGAGGGTTTTTTAAATTTCTGCGTAAACGACGCGTTTACTGTCCGTCGGATCGACGCGCTATAGAGGAATATTTATGTACCCTTTTTGTAGTTGTTCGTAGAGTTCGTTCGTGAGAGAACTGCAGTGAAATTAGTTTTGACTAACAATAGTAGTTTGAGAATCGGCTGGAATTTTAGGGCACGAGCCCCGGGTTCGGCATAATTAGAATAAGATGTCTTTGTAGTTTTGTTGAAGATGAAAGTAGATTTGGAATTTTTTGTACGACGGAGAATTGAAATTGAATTTTATATTTTTTATCTTCAATGAAATCGCAAATTAATTGATAGTATAACAGTAGTGCATTTGAAGTTTAAGAAACATTTTATACCAAATGTCGTTTTGAACATTTTTAAAAGAGAGTTCGAGGAGATTAATTTCAGTGCAGTCATGTGTTCCTTGACTAACGAAAAGTAAAAAGTAAAAACATCACTTTCTTAGACTGTCGTTGATTGCATTTGCGTTAAAATAAAAAGAAATTTCTTTTTTTTAAGTGGAACGCATGTTGCTTTATTTATACTTTTTGCATTGTAAAAGGTGCTATGGATTGTTTTTATAAGAATATTAAGTTATGGAGAATTTATAGACTCTCGTAGATTCGTTCCACGCTGAAAGAAAGGAATGAGATTCATACCTTGTCAGTCATAATTTTATTTTTTAAGACTCGCCGCGAGTTAATGAATGTTCGCGGTTATCTTTCTGTACGTTCATCTACAGCTTGTTTTTTGTATATTTTAATTTATTTCTTAGTCTCATATGTGTTCTTCTGTTTATGATTATATTCGATTAAGCTGTTTCATCATCTCTTTTTGTTAAGTAGATTGTATACAACTCGAATTCGATTCCATTTTCTTTGTAATGTTCTATAATAAGACACATGCATTATATATAAACATATAAAAAAAAAAGGATTTGCTTTATGGTGGAAAATAAAAGTGCAATATACAAAATACACGTTATGCTTGCTTATTTTATTTATTAACCCATCACTTTGTTTTCTTCCTATCTTTAATACTGGTTTCCTGGTGTACACTTTTAATAATCTTATCTTTGGGTTATCTTTTGTGGGTAGTTTTTTATTCGAGCATTGTAGTTTATTAATATTTATATTGATAAGGTTAATAATAATTTATATGTTTATGGATTAATAATTTATTTTTGTTACAAATAATTTGATGTTTATAATATTTTTTTTTAATAAATTATTATACTAAAATTTTATCTTAGTCTTTATTATCAATGTTTATCTTTAAAGTTACATTTATCGTTAGACTTATTTTTAAAATAGTTCTTTTATCATACAAAGTTTTCTTATTTTTGTTATATTCTATTAAAGATTACTGATTGTTCTCTAGATTTATAGCCGATGAAAAATAAATAAATTTAATTAAATTTTTGTTGAATTATTAGTAGATACTAAACTTAAATTCTTTTCTAAAATATTTTACATTTTAGACTCAAATCAAAATTTCATTTTCTAACTCTTATTATTAAAAACACAAAACAAAAAGTAAAAATCTACATAAAATCCTTCCTCATCAACAAGTCAAGCGAACAATCAGTAACCAACACATCACCACCCCACCACACACACACGCCACCATACCCACCCCCACTCAAGCACACACCTCGACCCCACCAATCAAAACCAACCAAAAAAAAAAAAAAAAAAATCAATCTCACAAAAAAAACTAACTCTTCTTCTGCCCTCCCCCCGTCCCCCTCTCAGCACAAACTAGAAAGAAGAAGAAGCAGCCCAGGCCGCTCTACAGCATCGAGTACAGCCAGCCCGAGCCCAACTCCGCGGTATCCACCATAGCCGGCCACGGAGCCGGCATCCTCCAGGACGACAGCGTCTCGCCGAAGCCGATGACGCCCAGGCGAGTCAAGCGACGCTCGGTTATATCTCGCGACGGGACCAGGAGGTCCAGTCGACGAGGTAGCTCGGTGAGGCAGTCCAGGCGGAAGAATCCGGTCAACAGGATCATGGACCAGCAGGAGAGTCTGTATGCTAATTCGCCGCCGTTGGTTGGGAATCTGACGAATCAGAATGTCAGTTCGCTGAGTCATGGGAGCTTGAATTACGATAGGATATCGGGCCATTGGGAGCGCGAGAGGGTTACAGGTGAGTTTTTTTTTTTAGTGGAAATTAATTAGTTTTAAGTAGTTGTTTTGGATGTTGAGGAGAGAAAGTTTATTGACGCGTGTTTTTTTTTGTGGAAAGTTTGATGTTTATTTATTGTTTATCGTTTTGCTAATGAGTATTATAGTGATGCTTGATGGAAGAGCGATTTAACATGATGTTTCTAAATTATGAATGGATGGGATCCAACTTGATTACCGAGCGCGCATTAGTGTTAGCTAAACGTCGAAATTGGCTACTTTCCAGTATAAGAATTATTTTAACAAACTGCAAGAAAAGTCTGCTGTAACATTTTATTACGTATACTTAACTCTTTTTTATTACTTTCAGAATATTAATTATAAATAATTTTTTTGTATTATATAAAAATATGTATTAGTCAGAAAACAGCTCAGTTAATGTGGAACTGCCCTTCTATGGTTAATGTGAAATTCCTTGTATGTAATTGACGTGGTATTGTCCATAAATAGTTATTTTAAATACTTGCCTATATATAGATAACATGGAATCGGCTATTTAGAGTCCGCATGAAACTGACCATACATATATATTCTATAATTAACGTAGAATTATTCATACACATTCAATTTAAAACATTCAGCATTATAGTCCCCCTCCTGCTTAAATATAGCTCTCGTATCCTATTAAACAACTACATACGGACATACTGTAAAGCATTATGCAATCGGCTTAAAATGGAATTTCGTACCAAAAATATTCAATTCAATAGAATTCAATCGATCACACTCCTAACTCTCTTAATTCCCACAGTGAGTCCACCCTGGCAGCCAGACACGATGATGGTCATGGGCATGGCCGCCTCGTCTCCGAACATCTGGGCCGGCACCGTCAACCCCGACGCAACCAACAGCTCCTACCCCGTGGCCATGTCGTCGAACCTCGGCTCCACCAATTGGGAGAGCGCCAGCTCGACTCGCCAGCTGGCCGACAGCTGGCAGCAACCCGGAGCTGGCCCACCCGTCCTCATCAGCGCAGGAAACGAGCTGGTCAGTCAGATGCAGTGGCAGGGCCAGAGCAATCCCAGCTTCCAGCAGACCAGCACGCAGAGTTTGAATGGGGAGGATCTGGATGATTTGTACGGGAACAGACCGGCTAGTGCCAGGTCGAGCTATAGTAATTATCACGGAGTGAGGGCGACGCCGCAGGTCCCGAGTCGTACTGATATTGTTAGACAGAGCCAGAGGCAGTTTGTGCTCAGTGGGCCGCCGGCTTATCAGGACACTGTTATTTAAGGGGAGAAGGGTTGGAGGAGGGGTACGAACTATTGGGTTCCTTTTTCTAGTGGGTTTTGTGAGTGAGTAGGAGTGGTTTGTGGAAGCTTGCTTTATTTCGGGCCTGGGAAATGATGGGGTTGTTTGCACGATGCGTTTGAGGATTGCGTATGCTTTTGACGAGAGCGAATCGATGACGAATAGATTTTATATTTTATTAAGAGATTGATTGAAGAGAGAAAGAGAGTGGAACATATCGGATGATAAATTAACGTTGCTTTGTAATCTTGCGAAACTCTTTTGACTGATTTTAATTTAGTTGATAACGTTAATCGTGTAATGTTCTGTTAGACTTCAGGTGTAATTGTATAACTTCGTTGTATTTTAAATGTGTGATTTTTAACGAAAAGTTTTTAATCTTTTAATAAGGATCCCAGCGGCGAAATATTGTTCTGCTGGGATCATACGTAATTAATTAATAATGTAATTCAACTTTTTCACTGTGATCGTGAACTGTCAATCGTGTTCTTAAAAATTATACGCTATGTATACTTTACATATACAAATTGCGAATGAAAATTTTCGTATAAATTTAGAAGTATTAACAAAATTAATCGTCCTGAAAAAAATGTTGTGAATCGTCTACTAATCTATCGTGAAACGTAGTTATAAAAATTTTTTATTATTATTGTGAAAATTGTATAAGCCAAATGTTCGTTACAAAGAAACAAGTCACAAAAGTACAATGTAATCTGAACTTGAATCTCGATTCTTTAAGTGTTTATTGCGTAATTTTACTTGTGGAAATTTGTTACGATAGTTATTACGTATGCGAAGTTTTTAAAGTAATGTGATTTGTAGCTTTGAGGCAAACACTAGAATACATTATTAATTATTTTAATAATTAATGTCATACAGTTAGAAGAATTGCGGATAGTTTTTGCGTTACGTTTACGTAAGAAACTAATTGCGGTTAAAAATTTAATTAGTCCTTACAGAGTTACACTGACATTTTTGCTAAATATTCATACTATAAAAGTGGACCATCTGTAAACCAAACTAATGCCTTAACTTTGATCTCAGGAATGTTCGATAAAATTGCCTTTCTTTAAAGATGCGGTTTTCTCACATTCACGATGTTAGTTCCACTTTTCCTTTTCGCAAACTTGATCTATGAATATTCTTTGTAAGAGCCAATTTTACGTGTCCTATTTACGCAATGTCTCAATCAAAAGTTTAGAATAGTAAGGTATTTTAATTGTAAATATTGAAAACGTCTCGCAGCTGCGTGCAATTTCGGATTGTAAAAACACAAGGTAAAACTGCTTTTGTATTATATTACTTTGTTAAGTAAAATTTTTTCACAGATTTTATGTACGATTTTGCCATTTGTGATAATTTACAAGTTGCACAAGAATTCATAGCAATTTTTAAAATAGAATAGTTTGATGACTGTTATACTTTTTTACAGTATATCCGAGAAGCACAGAAACACAATATTTGTGTAATAAGATAATCTGTATCATAACAAAAATCAGCACAAGAGCACTTTTAAGAGACGTGCGATTTTTCCAACCTCAGATACTTCTATAAAAAGAGGATATATTGCAATATTTTTTTCCAGAATGTTCAAAATTCACTGGCTTATAAAATAATTAACTTTGATCTTAATTTTTTTTTAAAAGAACAATTTTCTTTAATGATATTTGTTTTTTACTACGATTTTTATACTCAAAAAGAATGATCCTGTTTCACGTTACTTCTTTAGACTGTTGCAATCAACTTAATAAGTTTGTAATCAATTTATGTTGAATTTGACCTCTTAATATTTCTGTATTGTTAATTTAGAGTAATCCATACATAATTTTTTCTTCTGTTTTGTCGCAGATGCTTTATTGACAAAATTTTTTACAGTTATGATTCCAGTTATTTTGAACTTTCTGGTTAGTTCTACTTTCAAGAATTATTTACTTATAATAGTTGAAAAATTTTATTGTTGTGCTTTGCTTTTACGTCTTCCAATTCTTGCGTATTGTATCATAATCGAAAATAAAAAAAAAAGAAAAATATAAAGAAAACCGCAAGTGTAGCACGTGTGTTACGCGCAATACAAAGAACTTTGAAAAATGTGGCATATGTGTAGACGTCGAGAAATGCGAACCAAAGTATTAATAATATTGGTAAAGCTTAAGTTTATGTATAGCTAAATGCAGAAACGGGTAATGAAATATTTTAAAATAACAAAATGTTAAAATTTTATATATTAAAGAATATGCTTATAATTTTATTCAGAGTACAATACAGTTAAAATAAACAGAAAGTAAATAGAGATTTTGAAGAGATTTATTATATTAAAGAGTGTTATATCTTTCAAAAAGTATTTTCCTACCCGTTTCTATCGTATATAAAAAAAATAAACTGCCTCCGTAACTATTCCACACGCAATTGTACAATTTAGAATTAAGAAAAATTTATCTAAGATTTTGAATCATTAAGAAAAAATATTGTACTTAAATTTTGTAATCACAGTTCATAAACATCCTTCGTTACTATTGCTTTGAAAAAATTCTTTGCGTTCTTGCATTTAGCAGTTTTTCAATTAGTCAGTAATTTTTATTTTTATGATTATAAACTATTTACTGTAAGATTCAAAGAAACTAATCTAATACCAATTATCTACTTAGTATTTTTCTTATTTTTATTTAGTTTATATTCATCTTTGCAGGGTACATTTTTGTATTGTTTGTAGGAAAAAATCTTTGTAGTTTTATTGAAAAAAATTTAAATCAAAAGCAATGTTTTAATTAGTGAAATCAAATTAGTTTTGCGCTTATTCTCAGATTTTAAAACTGTCGCACCTTTTTTTCTGTAGATGTAATGATCCAGCAATAATTATAGGACAATAATAAAATACCACTGATTTACATTCCACATAATGAGATGTTTACTTACTTTTCAATCCTTTAAGAGTAGCTTAGTTCTATCTACTTATAATGTTCGTCGTATTAATTACTGTAAAATGTGAATTACTAATTTAAATTATAATTGTGATAAAAATGATACAATAAGAAAAATTGTTTGTATAAAATCTTTCAAATTTCCTAAGATTTAAAATTTTAATGTCGTAAAAAATAGTTCTCGAAAAAATTTATTTTTAAGACTTGAACTACAATACAATTCTAGTAATATTTTAATAATTATTACAACCAGGATTATTTTTCAGCGTAGTTATAACTATGTAATAATAATAATGCAGTAATAATTATTATTTTATACTTTAGAAGAAGAAGAAGCTGGTAGAAACTTTCTCCATTATATTTCCCCATGAGAATTAGATATCCACTAGCCTAGTTTTAAACACTTGGCCAATTTTATTGGGGAAATTTCTACCAGGGATAATATTAAGACGATAATAACTTAAAAAAATTGCTTTTTAAATTAAGATACTTTAGAAATTACTATGACAAATCATCAGTTTATTCAATAAATTAGCAGACTCTTAAGACTTTTTTTATAAAAGCTTTTCCAAGAACAAAAGAACCAAAGTCTTGAAATCTTTTATGTTAAAAAAAAAACTTAAAAAGAAATGCGCTCCTAAAACTCATTATGCGTCCAAGTAGATACACCCGAGTACTGCAAGACACGCGCATTCCAAATCCCAACCCTCGCACACATCCAACTCTCGCTCAACTCACCCTAAACCCCACCACCAAAAAAAAAAACCATTCACCAAAAAAATACCCACCACCTCGCCATCTCTCGACCTCTCCAACAAACCGCTGCCTCCAACACCCGCATCAGCTGTTTTCCGCCCGTTCGCATGGGTCAACGCACGTGCGTGCCGAATCATCAAATCCAAGCCAACCCAAAGCGCAAAAAAAAAGCGAAGATCGCCACGATATCGCAGTAGTCACAGGCCGTTATTACCCGCGCGTGCACTTATGCAGCCGCGCGGCCGAAAACGACGCGCGCAGCTCCCTAATTTAGCCGCGCCGCCGCGGTGCGCGCGCGCGCGGCCCCACAACACCTGCACACAGCCGCCCGCGGAGCGCCAGTGCACACGCGTCCCTCCTCGCGCGGACATATCATTAACGTCCACCGAAAAAAAAAAACGCGGCCTCTTCCTAAACACTATCCCTAGTCAATCGGCGCGTAAGGGTTAGGTGCGTGCGCTCCTAGTTCGCGCGTATGTGTGTGTGATATAGTTTTGGTCTTAACGTTTCTGGATCTAGAGAGCCGGAGAATTAGATAGAGATCGAAGAGAGAGAGAGAGAGGAGGGTGAGCTATGTACAAGGAGGCGGTCTCGCGTGCCGTCAGGGTCCTGAAGACGTTCGAGCAGGGCTCGCCGCCGCCGACTAGGTCAGCGAGGACCGCAGGAGCAGCGGCGGCTAATACGGCCAGGAGCTTTCACGCTCAGACTCAGAACGAGGTATTGATCTGTTGGAGAGGGCTGGTTCGAGAGAGAGAGCGGAGAGTGTCTTGGTGGCCGCGAGGGATGAAAGGGAGCTTTTGCTTTTAAGGGGGGATTTTGGGGTGAGAAGGATTTTAGGGTGCTGGGTGATGGATGATGGTTTTGGGAGCGCGTGGGGATGTTGAGGTTGGGAATTTGGTGGAGGGTTATGGGGTGGTGCGTGGTTAGTTTGGTTAAGGGGTGAAGGTTGCAGTATGGAGTTATTGTCTGGGTTGGTGGTTGAGCAATTTGGGTTTGGGTTTGAGTTGTGGTAGGTATTGGTAAATTATGAAGCAGGATGAATTGTTGCAATGAACTTATTTTGGCTCGGCAAGTTTAGTGATTGTTCGGATTGATGAATTAAAATTTTTAATTTATCATACGTTTTTAGCAAATTTGGGTTTGATATGGATATTAGCAAGTGAGCAAACACTTGTTTCTAGGAAAAATTATTTTTTTGTTATTTCTATTTTTGTTTTTCATTTGTTGCCAGTATTGATGAGAGACACTTGTAAATAAGTATTTACTTTGTTTTTTCTTAAATGCCACAAACAACCCTAAAATAACCAAACAGTTTTCACACCAAAGAATCAGCATCACAGTTACACAACCTTATTTCAAACCCCGTCAAAGCTCTACCTCCCCCTACCTTATCGCAAAAATCTCATCTTCAAAAATACACATTCCGCATCATCCATCCAAAAAAAAAACCTAGAAAAGCACGCGAGAGATGATCGATTTCGGCGAAAAAGCTGAAGCTTTTCACGAGCACACATCAGCCATCATCGATGCGCTCAAGAATAAGTAGACACACAGCGCGTCCGCGAGTTCGCTTAGCCACGTGGGCGAGCTTGACGGCAGTGACCGTATTTTCTTGGCTCGCCAGAAATAATTCTCGGTTCACTCGTGACAGTGACTCGCTTCGGGGTCCTAGACTCTCTGCTCATTGAGGGACGTTAATAACCGGCTTAATGTTCTTTTGTCGTTGGATTGTTTTCAATTTGACGAGACAGAGTTTGCTTTTGTTGCGGGTAGGTGAGATGAGCTTGCGTGGGATTGATGATTATGCAGATTTTTGTTGATGATATCGAGATGGTTGGCATCGATTTTTCGTTTTTGGTTACGTGAAAAGTTAATATTTAGCGGGGATGCAGACAAATATGTTGACTTTTGAAGAAGGAATGACGAGTGATAATAGGTTTATGTAATGCCGAAAGAGCTGTTATTTTTATGAATACTTAAATAACTAATGTGCCCTCGTATTTTAAACAAATCTTGGGTTTCGAAGGCGTTACATCATATTGACATTGCTACGAATCGGACGATACTGACATTGCGACAAAACTTTTTGAACTTCGAGCCTCCAACTAAAACAAATAAAATTAATGTCTTAAACCTAAACGAATCATTCATCGTTTGCAAAAATGCCTTCGACGGCAAACGTTAAAACCATCTTTTTGTAATACGATGACATAACAAACATAAGAAAATCATCCTTTAAAATTTAATAATGTGCCGATTTTCGCGCCGAGTAGTTAACGCAGAAATAGTAAAGAAACGCTTAAATATATACACGTGTGAGCCTCGCTTATCCGCATGCTTAGGGTTTCCGCTTATATACGCCGAGCAGGGGTTGAATCACCCGCGCCGCAGATCAATAAAAACGACTTTAAGCGAAGTCGGCCCTTAAGCTTTTGCATCGGGATGTATTGTCAATTCACAGGTTAAAGTCGTTGAATAAATTATTGTTTATTTATATGTTACATATTTTGCATTGTTCGCGCAAAATGTTCGAGAAAGATTTGAAATGTCGAAACAAATGTTGAAACTTAGACTATTTCAACATTTTATTGCAAAACTTAAGGAACAAATGATAATAATAAATTAATTGATTAGATCAGTAATAAAATTTTCATCAAAGCAAACCTATATAATTGTTATTTTTACATTTTCAGAGACGAGCTGCGGTGCCAAAGTATACGAAGCTAGGCTCGGCGAGATACTTAGATGCCTCTTACGGAAGTGCCTTGGAACTCGAGCATGTGCAGACACGGTAATAAATTATGAAATTTTCGGCTCTCGTCGCGACTTGAGTGAGTGCGTTTTTAACCTAAGACTTTTGCAATAGGCCAGAAATTGTTTCAACTTTACAGTAATAGTAAAGTTAGAGATGCATAAGTTTGATGAATAATCAAAGTTTTATTGTTATTTTGATTGTATTTTTGAAAGATTAAGGCGACTACGGAAGTTAGGTTATACATCTCATTTCGTAGTTTACAAAATACACTTTTGATTTTCAAAATTCTTAGCATTTTTTAATCTTCCACTATTCATTGAGGCCAGCAGAGTGGTGAAAAACTTAAATATCCCAAGAATTTTGTAGATTAAAAGCGTAGTTTGTAAACTACGAAATGAAACCTAACCTAACCTCCGAAGTCGCCTTAACACTATAATATCAAGAATTTAAAAATTTGAAATATTTATTATAGAATGATCGGATTTTGAATAGCCATTAGATTCGTGATTGCTTCGTGAATTGCACTCTGGATTTACGGACTGCCAATAACACGCCTGGGGTCATGCTACTAAAACCCTTCGAGAAAATTGCCTGCATGAATTAGTAGTACTAAGAAAACGACCGTAAAATTAACATGTGGCCTCAGCACGCAGGACACTGCGGACTTTCTCCTTTCTACCCTACTTCTTCAAATTGCAAGAAAGATAACTTGAAATGAACTTTTTCAATTTCAAAATTGATTTCACTCGAAACTTTATTTTTTCATATTCTGTGAATATTTACTTTACTTAAAGCGATGAGTAACTCTTGTTATTAAATACAGGAATCATTTTTTTTTGACGGAAATCATTTCTTTTTCATTCAATTTTCAATTTTTCGAAAATATAGTTGCACCATGTTATTGTACTTGACTGTAACAATAACTTGGTATTAAGAAATTTTTTTAACATTGAAAATTACATTCAGAGAATAGATATTTTTGTCGCCCGTATTCTCCATTACAAAATAGATTCACATTACTTCCACTATAATAAGTAAATACCGAAAAAATTCAATTTAGAATATATGCTGAGGAAATTTTTCTAAATTTCAACTACGACTATTTTTAGTAAAAAATTCTAATAAAAGAAATTGGAATTATAGTAAAATTCACAAATTAATGCCTGTAAATTAAGAATTTTTGAATATGATATAATGTTGTTAAAATAATTCTTTTCTAATTTTTAAACTTGATCATTTATTGTAGAATATTTAAATTTTGTAGGTATTTATGCAATAAAGATAGTAGCTAATACATTATTTATAATAGGCTTTATCGCAAAATTGATTACATTAAAATTTTTTTAAGTAATGACTATTTTTTAATATGTTTACTATATTATTCCAATTATATTAGTACTGCTGTTCTAGTTAAAAATTCTAGTATTTACTAAGTACTTTTATATACTAGTATTGAATACTTGTAAGTAAACGTTATACAAATATGTTGAATTCTAATAATAATGATTTAGGATTAGTGTACCAGCTGCAATAAATCTTAGTAAGAATATGATAATTACAATTAGAATATGGCAACAATGTAGATATAAATAAATAAAGCCAACAAAATTTTAGAACTAATCATTTTCAAAATTGGTAATTGAGAGATAGACAGGAAAAAGTAGATTTAAACGTTACCAGCTAACTGATAACCACAGTACTATCTAAAAGTAAATGTCCAAGGTATCGTTATGTTTAGCAGCTGTCAACTATCTATCTTTCAATTAGGAAATTTTATGCCATTTTCCTAACGTGTCTCTCATTTTTATATTTTTATACTTTCTATTTTTATTTTATTCCAAAAAAACTCGAGCCCGTTTAATTTAATAAAGAAATAAACGAATTAATATATTTTAAAACAAATTATTTTTATTAGAGAATCAGTAGAAATTGATTTTTCTTTATTTACAATCTATTTCCGGACTTGCAAGTTCTGTACATTTGATCCAGTTTAGTGGTCACTTTATATGTAACGATACCATGTCATCATTAAGGGAGTGTGAAAGGTTCAAATAAAAGCATAAGCGAAAAATTACGCTAAAATCTGCAACTGCTTGACTAAAAATCAATTAGATATATTGAAATAAATTTTTTTCAAGATTATATTATTTGTTGGAAGCTGACATCATTCATTTACTAGAAAAAAAAAGAAAAAATAAATAAAGTGAACTTTATTAAAACGATTCCTACTGAAAAATGTTGGTAATGCCGGCCCCATAAGGTTATATGTTAATCGTAAAATTTTATAAATTAATATTTCTTAATAATTGTTTGAAAATCTTAAATTTTCTTGATACAGATCAATAGATTAATAATATAAAAAAGATTTTATAAAATTTCAATAGGTTAGTTGTTTTTATGAAATATTGCTTCGGCCACCCATAATTTCACTACTTTCACAAAGTGCAATCAGCAATTTTATTCATTAAAACAAATTATACTACATTCACCAGATCCCAGTATATCAAAGAGCGTACATCGACAAACAAATATTTATTCAACCACAAGTGGTATAAAAACAGTACATTGTCATTGATCAGTCGCGCTAACCAATCAAAACCCATAGAATCAAAATAGAAATCGTTGAAATTGATACGATTCTTTCAAACGTCAAATTCAAGTGACATATTAATCTCCAATAGAAACCCATTTAAAAATCCCAAGCAAAAGTCATTCAGCGTTATTGATCAATCTAAGATAAAAACGTCCTCAGCTTCATCCGCGCTTGATATAAAAGTGTTTATTCAGTCTTGCGCGAGTTAAGCTTGACAAATGTTCGAACAAAATCGATTCGTAAGTATGGACGATTTCGAGGTGTTCAGCTGTTATTTTCGGCCTCATTCATTAAGAAGTCTTGGAGCTAATGATAAAGATCGAGTGCAACAGATACGGTATAGTTTTGTCGTTGCATTGATGCTAATTAGTTTATACTTAGATGCGCGGAATAATTGCTGAAAGTTGTTGCGCGATAATAGTTCTATATTGATTAGTGGGTGGGTTTCTTAATGCGTATTATTATGCAATTTTAATAAAATAATTAAATTTTAAGAAACATGATATGTACAGTTTAATTATTTCTTAAGGCTGATTCTGAATGAGATGAAAAGATAAAGAGTTAACTCTTTACTTCTGTTTTTCCGTTAATAAGAATGAATGTAGTTTTAGTTTAATAAGAAAGACTTTCTATCCTTTTTACTGTCGTGTGCTAATAATAAACTAATTTCTTCGTTTCTTTGCAGTGAATACAGCTTCATTCACGACAGCCATTACATGTAGTGAGTACCATGCGTAATTTCTGGCATGGAAAAATTCGTTATCACATTCACATAGTATTTATTAGATTCAATCACGCCATTGCATTTATTATTCTTCTTTTTATATTCCTTTCCTCAATCTCAACTCTTATTTTTTATGGAAAATAAAGTACATAATTACTTTTTATTTTAAAGAATCAGCAACTACAAAAAACCAAAGATAAGTGCTGTGCGCGTTTTTTATTACTGTTTCAAAGAAATTTTAATTTTTTTGATTTATAAAATTTAAGTAAGACTGTCGATATTTTTGTTATAATTTTAATTTTTATTGATTTTTTTTATCATCAAAGTTTATTATTGAGTGTTTAATATAGACAAATTTTATAAAATCTTTCTTAAAATTTCAGTACCAGAGATCAAGATCAGGCAACCAACGCGGAGGATGTCATGTTTGATATGTTCAAAAATGAAGAAACGGGATTACTTCACGTCGGAAAATTCTTGGCCGTAAGTAACAAAGTACTAAAAAACTTGACCAGTTCAATTAATGAACTAAAATTATAATTACTTTGACATAGGCCTTGAGGACTACAGGCTTAAGAAAAAACGATCCACGGTTGCAAGAACTGACGGACAATTTAAAAAAGGAACATATCAAAGCTGGAGGTCACGAAGGAATATCGCACGAAACTCAAAAGTTAGATAGAGAACAATTCAGAAGGTATAAAAATTATTTTCCATACAATCATAAAAATCCTTGCCTCAGTAATTATCAGTAATAATTTTGGCAAACAAGTTTTTTCAAAGCCTAAATTTATCACAATCATATGAAGTTATTATTATATTTAACCAATATGAAAACCTTCACTCCTAAAATATCTATCTTCTTCTACTTGATATCTTAAAAAAATTCCAGAATCATCACTCCCAACATAGTCCTGATATCGCGGGCGTTCAGGCACCAGTTCATCATCCCCGACTTTCCCGGCTTCACCAAGCACATCGAGGACTTCTACTGGAAATGCAAATCCAACACCGAGGGCAAAGTAGCCAGCTACATTCCGCAACTGGCTCGCATGAATCCGGAGTACTGGGGTGTTTCCGTCTGCACGATCGATGGTCAGAGATTTAGTATCGGTGACACTACGATTCCGTTCACGTTGCAGAGCTGCAGCAAGCCGCTGACGTATGCCATTGCCCTGGAGCGGCTGGGTCAGGAGGTGGTGCATCAGTATGTTGGCCAGGAGCCGTCCGGCAGGAATTTTAACGAGTTGGTGCTAGATCATAATAGTAAGTTTTTTTTTTTTTGGAAGATAGTTTTGTGAGAGTTTTGAAGTTGCGTTGACACTATAATATTAATAAATAGTTTTATAATATTCATTTATTTTTATGAATTAGGAAATGTATATAATTTCTCAAAAAATTGATTAAGCTAACCGCTTTAAAATTTAATTCGATCAGTTTAAACAGTAAAACTATTTATAATCAAATTGTTATTTATACAATTATAGATAATGACACACGTAATTATTTACATTATTATAGATAATTACAAAACATTCAAATATACGTAGTTATTTACATAATTATACATAATTACAAAAGACTCAAACGTAAATATTTCAAGATTAGATGTTATTATGGCCAATGCTATTTGAATGGGTTATGTGCCTTTTTAGTTTCCAGACCCTCAATTTATGACTAAAAAAAGTTAGCATTGTTATTGTTGCAATAAAAATAAATTTATTTATTAAGTTGTTGGAATTTTACAGTTCCAGAAGTATGTAAACTTTCCAGCTCACATAAAAAAATACAAAATATTTAGGAAAAACATGCGTTTTTATTATGCATCTAGAAAGATTTTCCTTCAGAAATATTCAAAGTTACAGAAGACCTTTATAGAAGCCCAAAAGGAGCAATAAAATTTCACCAACCAAATTTTGTAAAATTCTCCATTAAATAAACTAATAAATTCCAGAAAAACCGCACAATCCTATGATAAACGCCGGAGCCATTCTGGTCTGCTCCTTACTAAAAACCCTAATAAAACCGGAGATGACGCTTGCTGAGAAATTTGACTTCACGATGGCCTACTTCAAGCGGCTAGCAGGCGGAGAGAATCTGGGCTTCAATAATGCTGTATTTTTGTCAGAACGCGAAGCTGCTGACCGGAATTACGCTTTGGGTTTCTATATGAGGGAACATGGCTGTTATCCTGAAAAAACAAATTTCCGGGAGTGTATGGATTTTTACTTTCAGGTATTGTATAATAATTATGAGTTGTAAAGTCTATGATGTTAGTTTTGTATTTTTTTTTTTAACACGATAATTTTCTAAGACTAATGACTTGAATTTAATGTAGCTCAAAATAGATTTTTGTTCAATTTTTTAAACAAAACAAAAAAAAAAAAATTAATCTCAATAAATAGTAAGGGATGTTAAATAACTTTTTTGTAGTAATGAAAATTTTTATTAAAATTTTGTCTATTTCCACAGTGCTGTTCTATGGAGGCTAATTGTGAATCGGTAGCAGTAATGGCTGCGACGCTGGCGAATGGTGGCATTTGTCCGATTACCGAAGAAAAAGTTCTGAAGCCCGATAGTGTCCGTGATGTTCTTAGTTTAATGCACAGTTGCGGAATGTACGATTACAGTGGTCAATTTGCTTTCAAGGTAATTTATAAAAACACCTTCAATAAACTAGATATATTCAAATAGAAATTATATAGTTTTCAGACAAATCAATAATAAACTTTAAAATATGACTAAAAAAAAAGGTACTTAAAACAATTTCTCTCAGGTCGGCATACCAGCGAAATCAGGAGTATCAGGCAGCCTGCTCGTCGTCATACCCAACGTAATGGGCATCTGCACGTGGTCTCCACCCCTCGACCCCCTGGGTAACTCCTGTCGTGGGGTACAGTTTTGCGAGGAACTCGTCCAGGAGTTCAACTTCCACAGATACGACAATCTCAAGCACGCAACGAACAAGAAGGACCCGCGAAGACACAAGTATGAAACTAAGGGGCTGTCTATTGTTAATCTACTATTCAGTGCGGCCAGCGGCGATGTTACCGCTTTGCGCAGGTGAGATATATGGCTTTTCTTGGTTTATGAATAAATCGTTTGAGAACGATAGCTGATTGTTGGAATGAAGCTTCTCGTAAGACGAGGCAGATGTTTTGAATAACTTATAAGTGGATTTTATAAGATATTTCTTCGAGGTAGAGCATAAGTAAAAATAGTAAATAATATTAACATTTGTTATTGCAAGATAAGCAAAAACGTTGAAAAATTAAATTTAATGAATTTTTTTCTATATAGTACATGATAATAACAGTTTTTGTAATAAATGTGATAAGTTTCATACCTGCGTCTGATCGCACGAGATATATTACTGAGAATCTGCGTAAAATCGAATCTTTAGACAGTGCAAACAATGACTTGAAGTTATACTTTCATTATACTTTATTATATATAAATCTAAATTTACTTTAATATCTTTTAAACATTTATACTATTTCACTTATAAAATTGAGAAGACTAGTACTTTGTGCGATTTTAATAGAAATAATGTTTCTTGTAACCATATTAAAATAACAAATCACATAACATACCATAACAAACCACATTAATTACTTAGGAAAAGATATAGTTATAGAAATAAACCTGCGAATGGAGAAATTATATTAACATGCATCATATTATACTGACGCACGCACACGTATACACTTCTGTTTGATGATACAACATAAAATACCTACATCAGTATGCGAGATTATTTGGAGTGGTGAGTCGCAAATAACATACGTTAAGCTTCAGGTAAAAGTTGTGGAAAAGTCGTGATCAGCGTTTGCACTATGAATCTTGTTTTTTCTGGCATTTATACATTAGAGAAAGAAATAAGAAAAAAGCATCATCTTTTTTATTTTATTTATAAAATGCTTATATATTTGTTATTCATAAGATACTTCAATCTGTGTTACTTTAAATAAAATGTCATTCGTTATGCCTTAAAATAAAAATGATAATAATTATGTCTGGAATGCTTGGTAGAAAATTGAAATTAAAATAATTAATTTTTTTTTTGGTGGCGATAATTTTATTTGACTAAATTAAATTTTTAGGCAAAACTATGAAATTTCATCTAATAAATGAAACTTAAACCAACAAGTCAAAATATCATTCGATTATCAATGAATTGTAGAATTGGCCGGAACGAAATATAAAAGGATACTGTTTTATTTTGAGATGACAATACAGTGTATGTAAAAAGAAATATTATTAAATTTTATAAATATATTAAATATTAATTGATTATCCACAATAGAAATATTGTTTACATGAACTAAAGTTAAGTTAACATTTTCAATAACCGTTCGGTTAAAGAATTGCGCACTCCAAAGGCTGAATAAGTGGAGACGGCTGCTGTCTTAATATGCTCGACCCTTATCTACTGTTGGTCTTTTACTGAACTCTCTATAAGATAAAAATCTATTATAATCACAATACTCTTTATGCGGTATTGATTATAAAAATCTATTTATCAATAGAATTTTTATTAGTGAAGCGTACATTTTACAAGAAGATTATATAAGTTAATTTATATCAGTATTCAAAAAATTTTATATAGATTTTAGTCTTTTTATTTCAAATAGTCCCTCAATTATTTAGGCATAAATCAAAACCATTTTTCATTACAAATTAATGTGAGCTTTTCTAGCGATTGTACTTACCTCAACTCGGTTTTCTAAAAGAAAAGTCTAATAATTCCCTTGTATTTAATTTGGCTTGTGCAGGCATCGGCTCAGCGGCATGGACATGACTTTATCTGACTATGACGGTCGCACGGCGTTGCATTTAGCTGCTAGTGAAGGCCATTTGGACTGCGTTGAGTTTCTTATTGAGCAGTGCGGAGTTCCCAATGATCCCAAAGATAGGTGAGTCCTGTGGCGTACAAAGGTTTTTTAAGATATTCCACATTTTTTTGCTTTTGTTTTATCAAAGTAACCAAGGTTATGCGTTATTACTTCAATAGGTAAATTACTTGTTTTATGTCTTTTAATTTATTATTACTTATTGGTTCAAAATTTTAAAGTTTTGTTGAGAGTCCCTTGCTAAGGAAAGAATATATTACAAAATCAATTTGAAAATCATAAGTTTTTTTAGGGAAAAAATGTGAAAAATTACCATAATGTTTCGTAACTCAAGATATTGTCGACGTCTGTTAATTATTGTTATCGCTTTATAGTCATTTTTTCTAGATAGTATGACATAAATTGCTATTTATCAAACTTTAATGAAAGCAAATTTAACGATAATGGTAAAATTATTAGGTTTTGACATAGTTTGAAAAATCAAATTTATTAATGTTTTAATGAAAAGTTTTAGTGAGAAATATTTTTTAAAGTTTTATACGTAGAATGTACTTTTATTATTAGTTTTATTAAATAATGCTTTTAATAAGATATAAGCACAGAAAATAAGAAACTGAACTTGATATATTTTCTGATGTCACATGTGCAAAGGGTGGCACGCCATAAAAAGTTTTTCACAAGTGACACCTGATGTCAGAATTGTTTTCCAGATTTAGTAGTAAAATTTGATATACTGAAACATCATACCAAATCTGTCTTCTTGTTCAGAATATAAAAGCTATAAGTTAAATTAAAAAATTCTATTTGAAAAAAAAAAAATATATAATATTTCAGGGCTAACGATATTTTATCACAGGGTAACCATATCTAATATTACATTAAGTTTTTTAGTAATGTATTCCATTATCTTTCTTTTATTGTAAATACTGTTTAAAATATCACTATTTGCTTTATTAATCTTTTATCCGAAGTATTGCAGGTATATCGATAAAATATTTAATAGTACATTATGCACCAAGGGAGTAAAGTCGTATATTATTCCCGAGGGTGCTTTGCAGTAATTACCCGAGGGAATAATTGACTTTACTCTCGAGGTGCATACAGTACTTTATTCTCACCTTAGCTGTGGCCACTTATTTGATTTTTTCAATAATTTTCTATTTTTTCTAATAAAAATGCTGGCAGAGAAATAATGGCCGA
>UELX01002351.1:0-31993 GCA_900480035.1 Eupelmus urozonus | reverse complement strand
TGTTTACTTAAATTTATGAAATTAACGTATTTTTAAGCGAACAATTAGATTTTGTACCTTATGCATAAATGCTATTATCAAAATACCCATGGTGACCCCTCTTGAAATTTCATAAGGAACAAAATGAACCCAGACTCATTAAAATCGGATAAAAAACAAAGAAGATTGCAGTGTTTTATGATGTTTTTCATTTATTAATAATATCAGTGAAGCCAGGGTTTGAAATAAAAAAATTTTAATTGCCTCCCGAAAATGATTTGTTTTGATATACGCTTGTTTATGCATTGTGAAATTAATAATATATATACTGATAGGGCCACCTTAAATATCTTGAAAATTTTCTAAATTTTGAAAACATGGAAAATATTCATCACTAATACTTTTTAATATTTTGCATATAAATTAAATAATCTCCGAAGCATATTATTTCTCCAGTTCATGCCGGCGAAATGCTTAACAAAATTTTCTTATAGACACGGTGACATTGACTAATTATACTCTAAGCCACCAGCATGACATACCGCTTGTTTGCACAGCGGATCTATATGCGGGTCTTTAAGGATTAAAGGGGGCTACGAAAGGCATAAAAAAAGACAGGCGAAAATTCGTTCAGACTAATTGAGTCGTCTTCTGTAAACACCACTTTTTTCTCGCGCATTTCATTAATACCCTTTAATTAATCCATTAATAAACCACGCAAACACCAAACCTTCAAATAAAAGCATGCAAAACTTAAACCATCGTGTAAAACACATTTAAACACGACTATCAAACTGCTCGAACAAGCCAGTTAAGGAAGATTAAAATTATCCCAACCAGGCGCGCGCGCGCGCGGCTCTCGTCCAAATAAAAGGAATCAATGGCAAAGAGAGCACTGGGCGCGAGGCACTCGGCCCGATAAATATTCCACCTGCTCGAAAATTTTACTTATTCAAGTACCTCCGGTCGCAAGCTCTATAGCTGCCCGAGCTTGCGCGCGCTCGCCTGGCGGCTTTTGTGCAAAGCTACTTTACCTTGAGGGACGAAGTTTTGTTGAAGGCGGGGCAAGTCAAAAGTCGATTGGAGTGAACCCTAAGGACTCTCAAGTGCGGAAGATTTGCCACGTTGTCTGGCAGGTACTGCAGCTTGTTCCCGGACAGGACCAGCTCCTCCAGCTCCTTCCACGAGGCTATGCAACTGAGAAACGACGGATGGCAAGAGAGCTCGTTAAATATTTTAAGGATTACGGTAGGGGCGGACGGGAATTTTAGAATTTCAAACACTGCAAGCTGAAGCTCGCGGAGATGGCAAATGTATACACGGGATGGATAGGGGAAAGTAGGCGAGCTCTGTAATAGCGCAAATTGCGATGGAGCCGAAAGGGATCCGTTTTATAGGGGGGAATGTTGGGAGTATTGTAAATAATTCATATTTCTGGGATTGTTCATGCAGGCGCTTTTTGGCAGTTGGAATGAGCGCTACTAAAATATTTTTCATTAACTTTGGATTTTTATCTTGCGCGACTTTATTTGGATTAAAATGTATTTTATTTCGCTTTTTCAATTTCAATTTATGTGGAACGTTTCATTTAGTAATACTGACGTAAATGAAATTTCGAGAAAAACGTAATATTACGTCGACACTTTAAAAGTCAAAAAAGCGAGGCAGAATCGAAATAGCGAGACCCTCAATTATATGAAAGACAAAAAATTTGACAAGAAATTTTGATTGCCGGATTTCATTTTGATAAAAATAAAATTGTCGGATGAAAAGAAGTTTTTGCTATTTAAACTAATAAAGACAAAAATAATTTCGGATATTTATAACATATTATAAATTTAATCGGTATAAATGGAAGTTTCACTCTCAGCTATATTTGAATTTAACAAAGTTTAATTCTTTGGCGCATTTAACGTTATTATATGAATTTCTAAATTGAAAATATTCTATTTCAGCCTCGCATCACCCTGATGATATTACATCAATGTACAAACTGTTTCAACCTCAAATGCTTAAATTAGAACACACAGCTTGCTTCATTACAATATCTAACCCAAATCCTAGCGATAAATATAATCATTTTCGATCAATATTTCCCTAGTAGAAATGATTCTATTTAATAATCATTAAATATGCATATATAAGGTAAAAAATGGCATGAGAAATTTCCACCAGGATTATTTATAAGTAAAGAATATTAATATAATTATTCGCTCATTGGAGTTCAACGTTGCAGTAAAATTTTGACAAGCTTACACAGTCATTTACCCTAAATGTATAATTCATAATATATATCCTCGCGCTCGGCTAAGCAGAATCAGTAGCTTTTGGTTCAGCAACCCAAATTCGAAAACATGCCGCGAATGATAGTAATAATAATACGCATCACTAGCGGCATTATGTAAATAATCCAAACAACAATTTATCTCGCGAACAGAACCCACCAAAATCCCACCGATTCATTAACAAAAACCCAGCAAAACCAACCCTCCCACCGGAAAATACGCGAAATAAGCAATAACCGCACGGCGGAAAAGCCCGGCAAAGAAATATCCAATACCGTATATCCAGTCGCGCTAAATAACGCTAATGCAGAATTGCCGCGCCATTAACTTTTTCCCTGCAGTTCATTAAAATTCACCAGTTCGCCAATTTAAATAGTGTATATATACACCCACGCGCGCAAAACACACCCAAGCCGTTGCGCGACGCGATCCGGTAAAAAAAAAACGTATACTCAGGAGCGGAGGCTGGAAAAGCACGCTCGTATATATATATATGTGTGATTATAAGCGAGAAACTCAGCGGCAAAGCGGCGTATAAGCGACGCATGATAAACGCCCGGCCGCGAAGCCGCCGTTAGCGTGCGGGGGCTGGAAATTCAATTTCACTTTGCGTTTAAGCGAGACGCATTTATTCGCTAATTATGCGAGAGAGCGCGCGCGTTGAGCTGAATCTTTGAGCGAATCTCGCTTACTAATAGCGTCGATGAAACATAATTTCGTTAACGTTGTTATCGCGCCCGACGGCTTCTCGCTCTTTTGCGAAATACTTTGGTAAATATAGGTTTTTTTTCTGCTGGGGTAAGGAGGAAATCGACGCGGGGGGGTGGCTGTGGAAATCGATTTTCGCGTTTCTTGTAGAAGGAAAGGAAAACGTCAGTCACAAACTTTTTAAGAGTGTAATCACCGGCGAGCGTCGCTTAAATCAAACTTTTCTCTCGACTGTCGGCGCCGCCCCCCGCTGAAATGTTTAATACCCCGTGAATTTTTTAACACTCCGACGTTTTAACAATCGTTCGCTCAACTGTATATTCCGACTACTCGATCTCCCTCCATTCAGGACGCGAAATCAATAATCTCTCGATGCATTCGAAATCTATCCCCGCGTTTATCATCTCAAACCCATCCCCTCGCTTTCGAATCACGTTACATCCTCCTTATTACACTAAACCCTCAAAATCCATCGCTCTTTCACTATATCCGTGTATACACCAAACCCGATCCATCCTGCCAAAATCCCATATAATCGCCTAAACAAAAAAAACTCACCTCTCAGGCAGCGTGTCCAGCTGGTTGTAGGCGAGATGCAGGACCCTGAGGGCGCCGAATTTCGCCAGAGCGTCCAGAGCCGTGTTGCTGAGCGAGTTGCCCGTCAGATAGAGTTTCTCCAAGGAGCTGACGCTCGGCTCCTGTCTATTGTTGCGCCCGGAGCTGGCCAGCTCGTCGTAGGGCAGCTCCGATAATCGATTATTGGAGAGATTCAGGACTTTCATTCTGGGGAGAGAAAACAACGCGGACAATGTAAATATAAACTCGAGAGCTGCTGCTGCTTCGGGGAAATTGAAAGATAAGGAGAGAGATGGGAGAGAGAGAGAGGCTTGAGGGTGCTGTATGGAGGGAATGGATGGCTGCTGGTTTGAATCGGATGACCATAAATTTGGGAGGCTCTCCGTACTCGGGTATTGTTGGCTCGAGCTATTTTTAAGGAGGCGAGCGAGGTGAGTGAGGTTCTTTGGTTCTTGCTTTTGTTATTTACTGTTTTTCTGCGGGTGGGAAGGGTTGGGAGAGGGTCGGGGAGGTGGGTTACCTGACCCGAATAGGAAATTTATTGGTTAGGTGTGAGCGTTTGAATATATTGTAAGGTTTTACAATTTGAGCTTAATTAGGAGTTATTACAGTTTTATTAATAAAAGTTAAATTTTAATCAAACTTTGACCAAAGGAAATTTTTTTACGCGGGTACCTAATTATGCGCTCATTAGGGCCTATTAAATTTTGTGTTCACGTTATTAATCATCTTTTGAATTTAAAAGTAAAAAAACTGTACAATGTACTTATAAGGTAAGAGAAAATCTTTTTGGATTATGGAGTAATATTTTTTTTTATCATAACCAATATTTTTAATTGCAAAAATAAGAAAGCGGTCTTCATCGACTTTCTAGGATGTATACTATAATCTGTTATACTCTTGTTACCAATTTCCTGCGATAAACATTTTCATCTTTACAAAAACACGCAGAAAATTGCAGGAAGAAATCAATTGTATTATTTACCCACTCACAAAGTATAAAATGCATACAAATATTTTTAAATTTCTGCCTTTCAATCATCATATCCTAGCGCTCTCTTCCATCATCAATTGAAAATTACCATTTAACAAACTTTAAATAAAAAAACTAAAAACATCACAAAAAAATCAAATCGCCCACAATCCACATACGTACTTGAGCGTATTAGCGAAGAAATTAACGGGCAGAGCGGTCAGCCTGTTATCCTGCAGCGTCAGGTGCACCAGACTAAGCTGACCCCGTGGCGGCGGCAGCGCCTGGAGCCGGTTGTGCGGCAAGTGCAGCACCTCGAGACGCGACTGAGATAGCAATCGGTCAGGTAGCACGCTCAGGCCGTTGTGCGAGGCAAATAGGGCCCTCAGCACCGGTAGATCCGGCGTCCATTCCGGCAGGCTGTCCAGATCGTTGCTGCGGAACGGAGCGTTATTTTTTTTTACTTTTTTTAATGGCTTCTCGGGAATTTTTATGGGTTGGGAGAAGGGAATATGACTTTTCGGTGGCTGGTTATTATGGGATTTATTGGAGGTGGGGATAGGTGGAGGGATGGGTGTTTTTAGGGATATTAGTAATGCATGATGCGGTGGTAATGAAAAATGAGGTAAAAAGTAAATATTGAATGTAATGCAATAATATGATTGATTAATTGAGAATATTCCGCGTCACGTCTGAAATTAATTAGATCGCGCGGTATTGGCAAAATTCATCAATTATTTAAATGCAGCGTAAAATATTTGTATGAATAATGAATCACTACATGAGCGATTATTAATTATCAGAATTTTCGTAAAATGGAAATCTTTTGTTAACGTAGTTTTGGAAATACTTTGTGTCCTTTTTTTCGACAGCCGCGTAATTATCGGGCTGAATTTTATATTAATTAAACTTTTGTAAATAGGGAGCGAAAAGTCATTGAAATTAAATCAGAGTTTGAAATGTTTGTAATGTAAAAAGTAATAAAACGTTTTATAGTCGACTATCGGATTCCTGAGAAATTATTGTCAAATAAAAAAAAGCAAAAGTCAATCATTCAAAAAAGCTTCGTAATTTTAATGGAAAGTATAAGATAATGGCGGATTTAAAATTTCTTCATTTTACTTTGAAAGTAAGAAGAAGTTTCTGATAAAATAGAAAATGTTTTCATGAAAAACCTTTTCAAGCTCAAACTTTAAAAGGCTCCTTCGAACTCGAGGGCGTTTGTTTTTCAGCGCGCATAAAAACGTAATTAAAAAAACGCGGCTATCAGCCGATGTATTGATGCTGTATTTTCCCCGTGGCTCTTGATTGATCAAGTCAAAAAAAAAAAGGTCAAGTGAAAAAAAAACTTGATTAATTATCCTTTTGACCCAATGAATATTCATCATTAATATCGAGAAAAAAAAGTTAATGAAAGACGCGGCATCTTTTTAACCGAATACCCGTCCATATATTCTTCATAATAATCCCCTCTAAAAATTGAACCATCAACTTTCATTAAACAGTAAATCTTTTTATCTCCAGAGATGCGTATCAGCATACCCAGAAGCTAGCGTCGCTTCCTTCGAAAAAGTAAATTTCCAAAGTCACTCAAGGCTTATATACACCTCAAACGCACACATGCGCCCGCGGCGCTGCGTAACGGTAATTCTAGTATAATTTTCGTTACTCACTAGGAAACATCCAGGTGCTCGAGGTTGGCCGGTACCGGGACAATGGTCAATTTTTTCAGCTCTGCTCATCACGAAAAACACACACCGCAGGAACGGTCACATAAAACAGAAAGAGTAGAAAAGCATAAGTCGAAAGTCGAAAAAAAAAGGATCCTCTCTACCGTAAAACTAAGAGAAAAAAAAGGAAAACAGCGTCGAAACGTTGAAAGCAGAGTAAAGCTAAGAGAGACAGTGAGAGGTAGAGTATATACACGGCTCCTTACTGTTATTCCCGGCAATAAGCGAGACGAGACTGCGCCCGCAGAGAGTCAATTCCGTCAACACGTTCCTGGCGCATCGAACGCTCCTCAGCTCCTGGAGGGCACTCAAGTCGAGCTTCTCGATGCTGTTCTCGCTTAGATCCAGGTGCGTCAGGTTCTATAACAAAATTATTTATTTTTTTTTTTTTAAGGTAACGAGCACAAAGATAGCGCAGTTGCATATACATAGAGTCACAAGTACACTATCAGGTATAGTCCTGGAGGAGGAGGCCAGGCGAGTTTTCGCTTCTCGCGCGCTTCGCGAGCGCTACTGCTGAGATATTCTTTCCCCGGGAAATTTACGAGCTCTCGCAAGAGCGGACCGAGTGGAAAGTAGTATAGGAAGAACGGATTTATAGAGGCGTGAATTGAGTTTTTTTTTCTCTTCCTTCGCTCTCTCTCTGTCTAGCCCCGCGCGCGATCTCCTTTTTTAAATTATGCAGAAAAAAATAAAATTTGTTTGAAAGATTTATCGGCGGGAATTATTACGGCAGAGAGCGAAGGGGGAGAGCGGTGAGCGAATCGATTTTATCTGCATCGGAAATGCGAAAATTTGTAAAAGAGCGGGAGATCGGGAATCGACGAGTGTCGCTATGAATTACGGATTGATGTGGTATTTCTGTGTAGTGAGATGGCGAATTTTTAGGTGGGTATGGTCGTTTGAAGAGTTGGAGTGGTTTTATTGTTATTTAATAAATTAAATATTTAATGGATGAGGTCTGCTGATTTTAAAGATGAGTATACAGAAAAAGAAGTGGAAATGCATAATTTTTTACATTGTATTAACTAAATGCGCGAACATAAGAATAAACATAATTAAATTCCAGCCGGCTAGCGCGCAAAGAAATAATATATTTTTCATTTAATATTTTACAAAAGCGGCAAGAAACGTCTCGTAAATTTAATTTTCTCGCGCATGAAATTAAATTTATATTTACACAGAGTAATTTTAATATAGCGCCCGGGCCCTTTCGCATAAAAACTCGCGCCGCTCGGCGCATCCGTCTTTTTCAAATTAAATACTCAACAAAAAAAATCTACTTATACACACGTCTCCGAAACTTCGCGAGAAATATAGCTCCGACATTAATTTTCCCTTTACAACCCTTTGGATTATACGACGGGCTCTCTCCGCACTTTTTATATTGTCCTAAAACACGCGGGGGGCTTCGAGCGGCTCTTCAAAAATCACTGCTCGACACGAAGGAGCTTGTAAACTTTAATGCCATAATCCGGCGCCTCGTTCTCCAAGGCAGTCAAAGGGGCCGGGAAAAATTTAATTAAATTAAACGGAAGAAAGGATCCGCGCCGTTAAAAAAATAGCAAAAGCTCGCGCGCGTCTCTTGCAAACGTCACCGTAAGAGACACACCACCCAAGACGTCGCGCTTAGCTATATACACACAGAAGAAAGCTTACCCCGTAGTTGCCGAGAATGATGTTCCCTTTGAGCTGGTTGTTGCGCAAATTGACTTTGTAGAGACTGTTGTGCAAATTACTCTTTTCCTCGGAAGTGCCGGGGCTGCTGCAGGCCTTGGCAGCCTCGCCGCCGGCTGCGGCCCTCCCTGAGAGTACGTCCTGCAAGAGAAACAGAAAGAGTCGATCGGGAGGAGAAAAAAAAAGCCGTCGAAGGAGAGACAGAGAAAAGGAGACACATCTGGAGAAAAGGGATCCGCAGTTAGTCGATGCGGTGACCCGGCAAAATAAACACAGAGCCAGGGAGAGGGAAGAAAGGAGCTGGCGTTTTCTATATACGTGCAGCTATGTGTGTGGGTGTGTATATACATGTGTTGTATACTCACGGTGAGGGCGAGGGCTCGCATCTCGAGGAGGAAGGCCGGTAGGATCTCGATCAGGTTTCCCGCCAGCGAGACGTGCTGTAATTGGCGCAGCTCCCTGATTTCGTCCGGCAGTTCCTTGATGTCATTTCGATCGAGTATCAGCTCCTTCAGGCTGAGGACGGAGATAGAGAGTCAGAGAAAAGGGGCCGGAAGGCTGGATGACGACGATTAGTTGAAAAGAGAGAAAGGGAGGTTTTTGCCGCTGCGGGGGTTTGGCTTTGGGCAATAATGTTGCGATATTGAAATACGCTGGTATTTACGGTAATGAAATAAATTAAATAATTGCGGTTGGGATAAATGTAGCTTGCCAGGGTGATTATTCGAGTTGATCAATTGATAAACAAATTGTTAATTTTATAGCTAGTGTTTATTTTTTGTAATTAGCTTGTTGTAAATGGTTTATGAAACTTTGATAAGCACTTGAGCATGCAAAAACATTTGTTTTTCGTTTGGGGATTAACGAGTATTAAATATTAGATATTCAGACTCGTGTTTTTTCTTTATCAAATTTTCAGATACAATCCCAAAATCACACTGTGAAAATCAAATTTTATAAACAGTCGCAGAAGGATATTTAATTAAAAAAGAGAAATTTGTGTTTTCGCCTCACCAATACGTTTCTACGATCAATGCGCTGGCACTGTCGGAACAACTGGAATTGGCATTCAAATTTAATCTGCCCGGTATATCTGTATATACGCTATACACAGGTATACTTTATGGGTTTAATTTGAATGCCAATTCGACGTTGTTTCGACAGTCCAGTTTGATGGTGGCTGCACGTCTTTAATTCATCAATATATTTCCATTTCTAAATATGACCAAACTACCTGCGCTCGCTTAATTAGTTTCACTTGAATATTACAAATATTTTAATTACAGAATACATTTGCCGCTGGTAATGAAAAATTTATAAACGATTCAGTTAATTGAAAATCTGCTTGACGCTTTAAATAAAACTCCAAGAAAATTGCAACCTGCATTTCTAGTTATATTATATTCATCGGCAAATTGATAATTAACCTAAATATTTTTTTTCAAAGCATTAACATTTCAGATGTGGGACAGTTTATTTTCTATTTTTGTGCAAACTACCAGCGCCAGACTGGAGCTTTCGAAATTTCAAGAATAATTAGCGCGAAGTAGCAAGTAGCGTAATCTACGAGTCTAGAAAAATACCAAGCCAGGTTACGGCGTAGCCGTAGTCACTGACTGTAACATCGCCGAGGGGAAACTAGGAAAATCTTTTTTTTTTTCAGAAAGCCAAACAGTCGAAATAGTAAAACAACCGAAAGGTTAATAAAAAGTACAGTCTCTCAAAGTTGTTTAATTTAACTGTCTAGTCTTTTGGAACAATTTAAAACACGAAACTCAATTAAAATTATTATTTTTAAAACTTCCAAATCAGTATACGTTTCAATTAAGAATCACAAAGATTACATAAGGAAACAAGCTCGCTTCCTATGAATCCAAACGCGAATTTAAATTCCACATGGACACCTCCCTCCCTCGAGAGCAGCGCCAGGAATTAATTTAGAATTAATATAATTCAATTAAGAATCAACAACGCCTCGGTTGCATTAATTAAGAATTAGTGCACGGCTGTGCGGTCGAAATCGTACGAGAGGAGCAGCCAGCGCGTGGCGCGTAGTAAAATAGAAAAAAAAAAAACTTAAGCGAAGAGGGCAGGATGGTAAAAAATAAAAAAAATTGCTTTACGAAGGGCGGATGGTTAAAGCGAGTATTACTTATGCCGGTGAAAAATCTCGCTTTGCCGGAGGGAGGGATAATTAAAAGATATAAATAAATAAACATCGATCGCTCGAGTAATTAATCTTGCTATCTTACGATGTAATTGAAATTTGCAATTATAAAGCGCGCTTCTGTTACGCAAATGAAGATGACGGATCTTAACGGAGTGGTTAATTAAGCCAGCGCGATTCGTTAAATTTTCCAAATGGCTTAATGTGAAAGTAACGAGATTTAATTAAAAATTGAAGTTATGATGAAAGATTAGTCGGTTAAGCTGCTGGAATGCAAACGATAAAGATTCTATTTCCGTTTAATAAGATTTAAAATTTAAATATGCGAATACTTGTTAATGAGCAAGATTATTTTTAAAGATGTTATAAACGGTCTAACTAATTTGATTTAATAACGGATAAACAATTTGGTGAATACTTTAGAGCGCTAAAACCAGAATTTCAAACAGACGAAAAAGAAACTCGTTGCTAAATTATTATTTTATCTAAATTGGCAGCAATTAAAACGATAAAAATGTTTTTCCTAACGAAGTATTAACGCGGTTGCGTCAACATATTCAGCTAATTAGCGCTATTGTAAGCCGTTAATTTGTTGCTCGAACAAATTGTTGTTACGTGCGCGTCTTTTGGAATTCAATATTTAATATGTCATAAGTGTCTCGTTGCCGATAATTTGCAATTTTACTCAGCTGACACTTTCGCTTTCGTCATCTATGTTAAGTCACAAAGTATATTTCATAGTCGCAATTTACTAGAATGGTTATGAGATTCGTTTATTTTTATGTAAGCTATAAAGTAAGATTACGGAAACAGATTTGTTGATACTTACATTAAAGGAAAATTAATGCAAATTTTGAAATTTTGTAACTGTTCAAAATTAAAATTAAATTTAATGTCTACATTACACAATGTAACAATATAGAAATGACGGACGGTATAATTGAACCGTTATTGAATTTACAACTAATTAACCTCTCGGCAAATATTTCGATAGCACAATTTGTTAACTGACACTTTGATGCTATATCGATTCGAAAGTTCGGCCAAATACATGGTCCCGAGCTCCGAGCGGATTCAGCAGGAAAGGAAACAGATTATTAAGTCAATAAGCAAACGCGAACTAAGCAAGAAGCGAGAGCGATCGAAGCGAATCAAACATTTAGCTGATGGAAACGTTATAAAACATACATACATAGCGATTTGCACATAATAACTTAAATAACCTTAATAACAGCATAAGTAAACAGTCTTATAAAATCACGTGATATCCAGCCTTACCGGTCATTCACTCCCATCATCACCAGCACATCACAAGCAGCCGTCACAACCACACCAAACAACCACCCAAATCCACTAAAATCACAAAAAGCTTATTTACCAACTTTCAAAGCTCCCTCTCTCAGCTCCATCTCCATTCCGTCAGTGTCAAGCCAGCGTCCATCCCTCATCTCTCCTCCTCCATCAACTATCCCTCCGCCGATCTCTTCGTTCTCGCACTGCAAAAGCCGGGGGGGCCAGCGCAATTCCGCGCTCAGCTCCTCTCTCTCATCACTAATGCAAAGTAACGCCCGGCGCGCTTAGGGAGCCCGTTCTGCAGCTCTCAAGCCGCGCGCGCGAATCCCGACGTCGGCGCGGACACAGCGGAAGCGCACAAAAGAGGAACCAAGCGTATACGGCGTGTATATATATAATACAGAGAGCAAGAGAGGCGTGAATATACTCGGAGGCGCTGGCGAAGGACGGGCCCCGACTGCTATGGCCTGTGGCTCGACTCACGGCAGCAAGCCTCAAGAGAGAGAGAGAAAAAGGAAAAGGAGAAAGAGAGCGCCGCGCGGCGCGCACGAGGGCAGGAGAGCGAAGCGAAGGAAGTGCCCGAGCCGCGCGCGTGTCTGATGTAACAGAACGAAATTACAAGCCGAGTAGCGAGCGCGCGGCTTGAAGCCAGGAGGAGAGCTGAGTATAAAGCGAAACCGTGTCGCTCAACTGAGCGCCTTCCTCTCTCCGTACATAGCTGCGGCACGCTCTTTGCGTGTTTACGTGTATGTGTGTGGAGGTAGGTATATAGTGGCTGCGTGCGTGCACAGTTTGAGGGAGATGCCGATTTGCACCGAGCTGGCCCCGGCAAATACGATGTTTAATGCCGAGGTGTGTTGGCTGGAAAGTGGAGAGGTTTCTGTGTGCGCACGGGGACGATCGTAAATTCGATGCTTCGGAGCCGGAGATATACGGGAATTGAGCTGTTGAGGTGCGTGGGTGGAGGAGAGGGGGGTTTGCTATGGGAGTTGGCTTTTTGAGAGTGGGCAGAGGGCTGATGCATGGCTCTTTGGAATTGCATTTTTAAGAGTTGAGAGAGTTTTGTAGAGAGTTTCGAGGCGCCGGGATTTGTTTTACATTTTTATATGCTGGTTCGAAGGTTATGCGCCTGCGAGTGAGACGAGCGTTTTTCGAGCTCGTATCGATTTTTGTCTGGGCAAGTTTTTCGAATTGCGAACGAGGAAACAAAGTCGATCGTGAAAGCAATTCGAAATTGGCTGATTCCGGAAACGATTTTCCGCGCTTTTATATCGCGTTTCTTTCACAAAAGCCGAAAAAATCGCTTCTGCGGCAAAAACATCGACAGAAAGAAAATCACTCCAAATCGTACTTTTTGCCTCTCAATAAACGAAACTCTCCTTTCCCTCGCGCTTTCATCAATCCACCCACTTCCCCGGCGTTAATTCACCTCCTCTCCGATCCATCATCAGCCAAAAAAAAGCCAGCCCACTCGGTCTTACCTCGTTAGCCTCTTAACGTCTCATTAGCTCCTCTATTTACACACCATCACCTTCATCGCATCAATTCCTCTAACCAGCCCGCCCATCCTTTCCCTCCAGCAACTATACACACTCTCCCGCTCGCTTTCGAAAAACGCCTGGAAAATCCGCAATCCCAGCGGCGCATCGAAACACTTACACACTCGTTCTCCTTCGAAGTAAAACGAAGGAAGTAAGATCCGAAGGGCAGATCCTCCTCGAGGCTTATTCACCTCAACCGGCTATATATATACGTTCTTTCTTTCCTCTTTTTTTATTCGTTTATGCGCCGCGCGGGTCTATATAGCGGCCGAGAGCTCAGCCTTGCGTTGCCGAGCGTAGTTCCTCTTTCGCCGCGTGCGCGCACGCGCTTTTCGAAACTTGCGTAATATGCAGCGCTAGAGGCATAGGTAGAGTGCCGATGCCGCGGATAGGCCTTCTTTGTGCAGTGTATAAGGAGGACTTTCGTTTGCTGCTGTTACTGCAAAAAATAAAGGGGGGAAAATAAGTGCCGAGAGAGACTCTTTGCCGCGCCTTTGTTCTGATTTGGTTTGGAGTGGGAGGAAGATGCGGCTGCGGCTCGTGTGCGAATAGGTGGTCTGGTTGGTTGGGGATTGAGGTTTCACGTACACTTGGAGAGGCTCGCTTGGGCTGATTTTCTGCATGGACTATTTTTTTTTTTGTGAATGAGGTTTTTTGATGGGAGATGCGACTGTTTTGCAAAGAAAATTTACTGGGATGTAATTGATGGTTATTAGAGTATAGCGAATGTAGCTTTGTTTATTTAATTTGAGGAAATATATTGATTCTTAAGATCTTTAATTATTTGTTTAGATCAATAGATAGTTATTAGTTTTAGCTTGGTTTGTAAAATTTACTACTGGAATGTTTCTTGCATTTACTGTAGTAATATGCATAATGTTTGATTCATAGATATTCAAATAGACAAGTTCTGTTATACGCTGCTAAAAATCAAGCTGAAACTCATTACAGTGTTTTTAATTTTCGACGGATGGAATTTGATTATACGGTTTGTTAATCCAATTATTTCTTCATTAATCCAATTACTTGTTTTAATGCTATTTTTATTACGACTTTATTAGCCACACCTGTTCACATTTTATTAGTACTTTTATTAAAATCATAAAGATTTTCCATGATTTTGCGTAAAATATTGAAAAATACCATCCTTTATTTTACGAGCACGGCCTCTTAATTTAACTGAAATTATTAAATTCACTGCTCGTATAGCGCCGCGGCGAGGGAGACATTATAAAAGCAGTTTTGTGCAAAATTATTCGTAATAAACACACGCATCGCTTGAGCGATTGATATCCGGCTGTTATATACAAGAGTATATATGCATGAAATCGAACAGTGCTTTTGAACGCATTGTCGTTACGAAAGTGAGGAGGTGCCGGAGGAGCCAGACATTATTTGCGGAAGTTGCATTACGGCATTGTTGCGATCTTAAAAAAAGATTGCCGCCGCGCTTAATTGTTGTATTTCGAGTCTCTCTCTCTGGCTTTCACGCTAACTCCTGTAATTATTATTATTTTAAGTATCTAAGCTGCTTTTCACTTGCTGTAATAATCGCGGGTCACGGATTCTTTTTAATTACTTTATAAACTACTTTTGTTCGTTGCAACATATAAAGAAGTTTCTTTAATTCCATCGCGAGAGAATGTAAGGATTACATTTTATCTGGAATTTTTGCAGAAATCGGACGTTATTTATCATTATGCAAAACAATGGAACGGATAATTTCCCGCTGTTGCACGGTCACTAATACCATTTCCCGTGAATTTGAAATTAACCATCTTATTTAGATCGATTTCCGATTATATGCAAGTTGTAGAAAGCTATTGTGGAAGCAATTTGAATTATGAAACTGAAGAGTCACTGAAATTGCACAAACTAAAGTGAAATTGTGAAAGGAAGAAAGTCCATAATGCCTCATTATTCAAATGAAATATTTTTGTAATACTCAAAATCTATTATGCTTTTTATAGAATTCTTTTATAATATTAAACGAGAATAGATTTTTAATTCCGTAAAATATTACAGAATAAGCCAATACGTAAAATGTAAAATTAAATTCCTCGTAATTCATTAAAATTTATAATTATCATACAATAAATTATGAAAGAATTAAATTTTGCAGATGAAATCATATTATAGTAAAATATGTCTAATAAAGTCCCTCTTAATGAACTGCCATTGAAATCCATTTAAATCATCTTTGAAATTGGCTTCTTAATTTCTTTTTCAATCTATTTTCGTAAAACAACCACAATTATTATTCCGGTCTATCCTCCGGATTTAGCTTCCTCCTGACCATACGGATCAACTGCAAATTCTCTTGATTCTATTGATTCACGGTGATTGACAGGGCTGCATTCGCGCAGCGGGTTAAAATGTAAATTTCCACGTTATTCACTTTCCCAATTGCGCAGCGAACAAATTCTCTGCCCGTTTATACATCGAAATCCGGCATGCATTTTGGCCCTTCATATTCCTTTTCGGGTCAAAAGTTACTTTGCATTCATAATGTTGGATGCGTAAGTCGATCGGTCAACGTCAATCTATCAGGAGATAGTATAATAAAAGCTCTGTAAAAACGTTACTTGTGTTTCAATTTTTCCATTATTTATGTGCCTTCAGAAATTCGCATTTTTAAATCGACGTATTCTCCATATTCGCGGAATGCAAATCAAAAAGATATATTTACCGACTATGAATATATTAAAATTATAACTCCATTCCGAATTTACAAAGGTAAACTTTTTGGGGGGGAAAAAAATTCCATTATTTGATATAAAGTTTTCCTTTGAAAGCAAAACAGAATTAAAAAATAATTTGGCTCTGGCGTTTACTACAGCATTCTCTGCGTTTAAATTCATGCATCTGAATAATGACTGCATTAAATATTCAGGAGGTCTCTCGTGTATAAATTTCAATCGTATCAAGCTGAAGTCATCATTAACCACGTGAAATATTGCAAACTTACAGCGAGGCGCGCGGCCGTCAAAAAATTATACGATAATAACAAAAACCATTCAAAATCATTCAAAATCAAGCGCGCTGCTTTCCAATTTTTCACGGTATTTTATCTCTGTTATTGCGCGGAAATGCGTTTTACATTTATTTTCAAACGGCAAGCCCTTTTAATACGTTTTTCCATCGAACGCGAAATATAAAATAAAAATAATTTAAAACTCGTCCCAAAAAGCACTTTCCAGACAGCTGCGCAGTGTTTATAAATACAATAAACTTCATCGAAATCCCAAAACGTCCAAAAACTCGAACCCACACCGATTTCGTCTCTCTTATAATCAAAAAAAACCCCTTCCACTTTCATCCATCTCTCGACATTCCAGCTTGATACTCGCAAGGCCAAAAGGCTCCCAAGAAAATCCGTACTCCATTAGCCCACCTCGCGTCTAAATTTTATAAATCGCTCTAAATTCATCCCGTCAAGCTCTCCTCTCTCCATCCGATAAAAAAACTTATCACTCTCGTCACTCGCAGGCCCTGCAAGAGAAAAAAAAGAGACCGGAGCGCGGCTCCATCCCCCGAATTAAAAGCCGCATCGCAATTTTTCACATCCTTGCCGCAATCTCCGCATGAAAATCGCGCAAAATCCCGGGGCTCTCCCTACATAAAAGACAGCCACCCCCCATAAAGAGCAATAAAATTACCGGGCTCGAAAATTACTCGCTCGGCGTATATACGCCCACGACCTAAAGACTCTCTCCTCCTTCTAAAAGAGCCGAGATTCGATCGCACTTACAGGCGTCCCTTGCGCTGGCAATTTGCTGTAAATAAGAATTTGGCATCGGCTCATTTGGCGGCCCAACTTTGGGACAAAGTCTCACGTAATATAGAGAAGGTATAGAACGCGTCCAATTATAAAGGACCCAGGCGAGTGCGATAAGAGCACAGACGGCTGGTGTTGTATATAGGAGGGTGAGACGTAGCGAGACAAATAGTCGGGAAGCGCGACTGGCGCGGAATTGCAATATCTGCCGCAGGTGGTAGCGCAGGGCCCGCGTATAGCAGACAAATCGTTGCGCGCTGCTCGCGAGACAATGTGATGAAAGAACGCGGCATGCCGCGTATACACGTACGAATACAGCCGCGCGTGCATCTATATACGTGTGTATAGGAGTAAGCTAGAGAGTGCGGGGGTGGATGAGGACGACGACTCCGTGGGTCCGATATCGATCCGCGTGGGAGGACTGCATACCTGCACTCTCTCTATCCCCCGTGCGCTCGCGTGTACTACATACCTATGAATTACTACTGCTCCAGCCGCCCCCCTGTTTATCCCCCCTCACCAACGTTAATCCCGACGGTTATAAGCGTGTATACGTCGGCTGCGCGCTTGTAACGCTAGGGCGACGCCGATGGGATCGAATTTCGCACGAGGCTACGCGATTTTTCGCGAGCGTTTATTTTATACATACAGGGGGTAGGGTTGGGAGGGACACAATGCCGTGTATATGTATACACGCGCAGTGGAGCTATACGCTGACAGCGCGAGGCTATTGAGAGACTTGCATTGTGCGCGCCGGGCGCCACAATGTGCCTTCGTTATATACGAGGCGAAGCTACAGTATTGACACCAGGCCGAGTAGGTAGATGTACGCGCCTATGCCGGTTTTCGGAAATTGCGAGCGCGCGAAAAAAGAGAGCGAAAGGGCATGCACGAAAAAAAGGAATCAATGAGCCGAAGAGAAGCATTGACGGCTGAATGAATTTTCTTGCTCCGTAGGCTATGAATCGCAGCCGATCGGCCGTTAATTGAACAGCCCTCGGGTATAAGCGATATAGGCACTTTGTGCGCTCGCGTAATTACGCGTGCTTTCGGCCGATTGTTCTCCTCTTTTGTGCGACGGCGAAAAACGCGCGTCGACATAGTCCGGAGGGGCGATCGGTCCAACTTCCGCTGAAATATCGCGGGCATGCGTCATTTTTTACGGGACGAGAGGAGCGCGTAGCTGGGAGAGAAAACGAGATAACTCGCCATAAAGATTTAGCCGAAAAAGTTTATGGTTTATGGGGCCGGCCGCGGCATCTTGATGGCTCGATCGATAGTTTCGCGCGCAACGTGGGACGCCGGATGCCACCGGCGAAGGAAGTGGAAAGTCAAGCTCGGCAATTTATCGGAAATATGTGGGAATTATTTGATTGCAGGAGGTAGGGGATGGTGTTAATGATTAATCGAACTTTATGGGGTAAGCTGTTTTTACGGCTGGAGCTTTCTAATTTTCCTGTCGTGGGGTTTGTGTATAGGTAGGCTATCGGCTATGATAATTTCAAGCTGGGTATAAATTACTGGTAATTCTATGCCGATGCTCTGTACGCAAATGAAGTTTATTATGATATCCGGGCATAATTAATAATGTTATAATAGCGCCTGTCCCGCTGACGTCAATTAATAGAGTTTTATGCAAATAGCAATTATCATTCGAAATTAGTCCTCCTATTTGCTCGAAAATTTCGAAAGCTCGGCTGGGGATCGATTCTCTGAATTAATTATAAATTCCGCGCGAAAAGAAACGCTAACTGTTGTCTTTTGCGTTTCCTACTTCTCTCGTACTAACAAACAACCTTATTACGTGTTTCAAACACTTGGTTATTCTAAGCACTCTGCTCTCTATATAAATATCAAGCCTCTCCCACAATGTTATTTACACAACGCAAGCGTCACCCATAAACCCAATACCCCCACCCAAAAATCCCACCAAATTCCATTACCCACACCACCCACCTAATAAAAGAAAAAAAACCGCTTACCCAACACGCGTTTAATAATCCATAAAAAAAACCATCCGCTCTTACCCATTCATCCTTTTTTTTTCGCACCGAGCAGCAGATTTCCTCCACCGCCCCCACCGGCTCGCTACTTTTATCACCCGTTTTTCGGCGGCGATCCAGCCGGCTCTACACTTGTATACACCTATATAACCCAGAGCGCTTGGCCCCCGGTACTAATTCAGCAAATTTCGATGCTCGCTCCCCCGCCGGCTTTTGAACTTTCGGCAAAAGCTCACCCCGCGCGCCGGCTAATTACACGGCCGCCCCGAGAGTTCGTTAGTCCCTGGGAAATGGAAGAAACGCTAGTGTGTGCTCAGAGAGAGAGAGTTAGGCCTTGCCTACTGCGCGTCTCGAATTTTCATTAGCTGATCGGAGAGCCTGTAGCTATACACGTAGAGACACACACGTAGCAGCGGGCCAATTATCAATATCTTTACGCGCGATCGCTCGTTCTCCGGGGCTTTAAGCCAAGCGTGTCTTTGCGCAGTTACGTGTGTGTATGTGTAGGCGTGTGGTGTCAAGTGCTCTGGGCTGCAGCGACGCTAAGAGAGAAATTCTCGATTCTCCGGCGTGATTAAGCGGCCCGGCGGAGGTGATAAGTCGGGGAAAAATTGCGCTTTTTTACGACTGCTCGCGCGCCCGGAGAAGCTCGCTGCCGGTTTTTCCGGCTTTTATTGCCGCAAGGCCACTTTGAGAGCTTCAAGATGTAGTACAAACTTTTTCATGCCACTGCTCCAAGAATTTATTCGCCGCGAGTTTGAATCCGCGAGTTCGGGATGAAGAGAGATTAGGGTGGAGCATGAAACGACGGGGCTATTGTTTCGACGAGAAGTGCGCAGTGAATTCGTTTTATGCTACCGAGGGATAAGAAGGCAGTCTTGTTAATGCCGTGGCAAAGTGCGCCGTTCGGCAAAATCTCGGACATTTCGCGAGAAATATGACACTGGAGAGTGTATATACGCGCGCTGCGTGTACGCTTTTTTGCGCGCAAGCTGCCAAATGTCCCTTGTTTGAATTACAGCATCTAATAAACAAGAGCGACCCGAGCATTCATCCACCCCCCGAAATTAACAATAAACAGGGGACCGTATAATAAATCCCGTCCCCCTCCATGAAAACGTCCAAACAAGCCCGCCGTAAACTCAATCACCTCCTTTAATTCCGGGCCCGCAAGCTCGCCGGCTAATTATCAAATAATCATCGGCACAAATCACAGCCATACTACCTATACAGCAGCGGCAAAAACCAATAAGTCCGCTCGAGTCGAGCTGGTCATCACTCACCTGGTAAGCGCGGCGATTTCCGGGGGCAGGCTGTGTATCTCGTTGTCGGAGAGGTCGAGGAAGGTCAAGCTTTTCAGAGACAGCAGCTCCGTAGGCAGCTCGCCCAGCCGATTGTTCTCCAGGTGCAGCTCCTCCAGCTCCGGAAAGCTACTCCCCCGCGCGGACATAAAAGCGAGAAAACAGACAAAGAGAGAGAGAAAGGTTAAAAACAGGGAAAGATCAGGGAGAGAAAAAAGGGGGGCAAAAGCACAGAGAGTGAGCTTGCGCTGTACTGCTGCACGTACGCAATTAATGGACGAGATAAATCAGACGCGCGAGTGAAGAGGATTTATGGGCCGGGCGCGTATATACAGACGAAACTTTCGCGCTTGTATACAGGGGAGGAAAAAAGCGTAGTTAACCCGCGCTCGCTCGCGGAGAAAAAAGGCGGGGCTGCGAAGTGAGAGGGAGCTTTAGTGTTACCGTTAGATTAACGACTTGCAGCGATGACACGCGAGCTTCTTTAGCCGGCGACTTTTTAATTGCCAAGTGGATATGCGCAGTGTGGATCGGTATAGGATATATAGGCCGCGCGCCGCGAATTTGTCCCTGTCGCGAGTATGCAGATAGCGAGCGGATATAGGCCGGGGAATTAGCGCGCGGGGGTGGAGTGTTTGTTGGGATACGTCGGGGAGATACGTTGACGTATCGCGTTTGGCTTATCCGCTGCTTTTACGCTTGATTTTTTCGGGACACTTGTGTGTTTTGGCGATTTATGGTCTCGCGTATATTTTTTTTTTATGAAGTCGGCGTAATTAAGTCGAGTGATACGAAGTCCGAGTTTTATGAAGGAAAAAAAGGTGGAAAGGTATATAAGGAGTGGTATTAATTCGAAGCGCCTCAATTTATGATAATGCAATAAGGGGCTCGATTTTATTAAGGCCCCCGCGCGCGCGCGCGCATCTCAAAGTATAATCATATTACGCGCACTTTATCCCCGTCGCGCATTAATTATAATTACTCCGCGAAGCTTTGAATAATTTTTCCGTAATAAAAAACTCCTTACTGTGCGCCGTGGAAGAGTAAAAAAGCGACGCGCGGCGATTCTCGCGGAGGTAAAAACGCGAATCGAGCGCCGGATTTATGAGCAATATATAAATTTTAAGGCTAAATTTTTATTCCCGGCCCCGAGGCTCAATAAGAAGCCTGGCTTATTGACGCTAGAGAAAAGCGTAAATTCTTAATATCGATTCAAAGTCCGCTCGCTCGCAAGTTTCAATAAAGGAATCACTTCCGCGGCAATATTAATCTATAACCGTCATTCCCTCCTTTTCCCCTTCGCGAAATTAATTCCGAAGTGTGTACTTTGTAACTTGAAAGCGAACTAGTTGTACTTATCATAATTCATGGCTTATTATTTACGCGGGCGCTCCCATAAATTTGAAAAGGAAGACTCAACTTTTTCGCCGTAGCCAATTACCGCGTAACGCAATCAACTTTCAATGAAGCCAGAACGAACGAGAGATGCGGGGCCGGCTCTCATTAATTACGCGCTCAGGGAAAGCCACCCACTCCCCCGCAAAAGCTTGCATTGTTAATTTCATCCTTTAAACTTTTAATGAAACAACTTACTTATCCGGCCGGCTGCACTCGTCCCCCGTTCGGATCATTAAATACAAATTTCACTTTCGGATATATATACGCAGAAGCATACGCGTGGCTGTGTGTATATATATAGTCGCTGGTATAGAGGCGGCTTTCCACTCGGCGGCAAGAAAGTTAATGCAAAACCGCAGCGCCAACTAATAACCCAAGTGCGGGGGCGCGCGAGGCGCCGGCAAAATTCAATCGACAGTCATATACCGCTTGGCAGGCTCCGAAAATCCAGCAGCCGCTCTGTATACGTATATACACACACAGTGAAGAAGCAAGGCAGGGCTAATAGAGAGGGCAAAGTTCGCCAAGGCAGCAGAGAGCAGCAGCACAATGAAGCCCGAGCTCGACGTATATAATTGCGGCCGCAGGAGAGAGAGAAAGCCCCGCAGCCCGTCGGCAAGAGCGCGTACGTACCTAAGCAGCAGTTTGAGATTGCCGTCTACCCGGGCCAATTGGTTGTGACCCAGAAAGAATTCCCGCACGCCGCTGAAGGCACGCAGGGCCTCGGGCAGCCGCGCCACTCCCGTCTCGGACATGTCCAATTTGCCGCCGCTGTTGCCGGCTGGCTGTTGCTGCTGCTGCTGCTGCTGCTGCTGGCCGGATGCTGACTGCTGGCACGCCTGCAAGATGAGAGAGAGGGTTGAGATGGTTTCTTGGGATTGGGCACGTGGATTTGATGGGGGGTGGTGGTTTCAAGGGGGATAGTTTGAGGTTGGGGGAGTTTTTGAGGTGATGGGGTGGGTAGATGTTTTGAGGTGATTTTGGATTATTTCGTTTTGGGTAGGTGGGTAATTGAGTGACGGGGGGAGAGGGAAAATAGGTTGGTGGGAGGGTTGAGATTGTTCGGTGAGTTTTGCAGGGATTTTCACCTGGTTTAAGGGATTTATTTCGAACGGGGAATCTTGTAATAGGGAGGAATTCTCGAGGTATTAGTGTGTTACTGAGGGAACTTTTTTTTTTAATGTCTGGCTGAGATAAATTTAATTATAAGAGAATGTGTGCCTGACAGCGCTGAGTTGAAGCAGTTTAACATCTTCAGTAGAGAAAATTTTTCCGACGTTAATCAAATCAATAACTATAAAATTACAAGTATTTTAACAATATTAAGAACATTTACAGTTATTTTGAAATATTTCGAATAAGGACGGAAATTTACTTAAGTTAATTACACACTGTTCCAAATTTGCAGAGCACTAATAAACTTAAAATATACCAAACTCTCTTATTTATTAAAATAACGCCAAGACAATTTTCTTTCTGCTATGAAACGAAACATCATTAGTTTTTCATCTTAAAATTTCATTCATCCTTCTCAAAGTAACCCAGCTTAACCTGCTAATTAGTTCTTCATAAAAAAAAACAACTCGCCTCACGAAGCCCCAATAAAGTCCTGAATAATATTCCTACCCAAACCAAGTCATTATTATTCAAATATAATTCCAGGCCCACCCACCTCTAAATAAACCGACATTGAAAAATCTCCTACAATCCCATCTTCAATCACATCAATAACGCGCTCCTAAACTAACAACCCCATCCCCACTCCCGCACATTATCGCTCGTCTCTTCCACCCCGCAATTACCTTACCACGCGAGAGCCCGGCTTTTAATCAAGCCGGCCCTCGAATTCGTCGAAAGCCAGACAGCGGTTTTTGCTACCCTCCGGCTAATATTTTAAAACTGGTGGCCGCAGCGCTTAACAAACGCGGAAGATTAAAATACTTTAATCCGCGCGCTCGCTGGCCGGATAGCCGGAGAGAAGCGCAAAACAATCGGACAGCATGAAGCAGATCGCGGTCCCGAGAAATTTCATCGGAATCCTTTGCTCTGCGTCTCTTTCATTCTCTTTCGCGTCAATTCCGCGAGCACGCGCCAATAACTCAATTGAAAAACTGACGAAAATAAAAGTCGTATATAACCACTCAAATATACACACACACACACGCGCGCGCACCTATCATTCACACACACACACAAACACACACACACACACACACACACACGCACGCACGCGCACACATACACACACACACGTACGCACGTACGCGCACACATACACACACACACATACACACACACGCACGCACGCACGCGCACACATACACACACACACACACACGCACACACAGCAATAGCGAAAGAAGCCAGCAGAGTTAAAGAAAAGGCTGACGGCCGCAGCCTCTAAATAAATGAAAAGTGCCGCGCTTGGCTATCGTCTTGCGCCCTTGGCATAATGAATTCATCCTCCCCCTATTCCACTCCTCTCCTCGCTCTCGCCTCTATTCATTAAGTCGAAGAGAAAGGGATAAGCGCGAGAGCGCGCGCACCTCGATCTCCAGCGAGTCCGTCTCCATAGCTGTCGGCTCCTCCACCTCCTCCGGCGGCGTATCTCTCAGCTCCTCCGCGATAGCGAGCAGCCTTAATCCGGCATGCACCATTTTTCGCCCCCGCCGCGCGCTCGCGCTATACTGCGATAATTAACTCGGACTCCTTTTAGACGTCGGCCGGGGGATTTTCTCCGGCCGCGTAATTAGTCCGAGTGGAGCGCCGCGGCAAGGCTCTGTGTGGGTGTACAGTCCAATCCGGCTGAGTGTGCGGCTCGCTGAAGAAATTTAGAGTGTGTAGATGCACGGGATGCGCTGAGAGCGTGACGTTTAGGCAAATCACTCGGGTGAAACAGTCGGGAGAGAGAGAGAGAGAGAGAGCACGAAGATGATTTTTTACGCGAGAGATTTCGTTTCTTTTGTAATCCAGCTGAGTGCTACACTCGCGCAAGACTACAGTACTGCGCCGTAATTCGGCGTTTATTTACGATGATTCGGGGGCTGCCGCGTGCGCCGAGTTTACTTACACAGATGTAGCCGAGGCGATACGCGCCGTTTCCCTCTCCCTGCCTGATTATGCTTTTATTAAGAGCGCTGGACGGAGAGGTTTTTTTTTTCTTTATCGCGAAGTGGCCGGCTTATCAAGATGCCGGGTTAATAAGCTAGATTACAGCGGGAGGAAATTAGATAATCCCGGGGCAAGGTGGGGATTTTTTTATTTTGTTTCGAGGAACGTCTACGAGCCGGGAATAAATTATAAGCGAGTAAACACGGCAGCGTTACGTTTTACCTCCGCGGTGATTAAATTTGCATTTAGTTTATAGTTTTCGAGCGAGTGTTTTACGAGACGGGGGCCGTTTCATTCGGGGGAAAATTACTTTTTCCAATGGAATTTTCATAAAAATAGCAGACAGTGACGCACGGGACAAAGTGACGCGTCACGCTAAAAGCCGGCGTTACAAAAAACAGCGAACAAAGCGCCTTCCGTTTCGCTTCATTCAGAAAATTCAGCGCGATTCTCCGCCTCGACGAAGAAGCTACAACAATGCCAAAAACCCACTCTCCCCGAGAGCTAGCCGTAAACACAGTGTCTCGAGCCTCCGCTCGCTCCTGAATCAAAAGCAAAAAAAAATCTCACCGCTGCCACTCCGCCTGTCAATACCGCTAAAAACAACAGCTCATATCTCCCCCCTCTTTAAAAAAAAAACAACTTTTCCTCTCGCTAAAATGCCAATATTCAGCGTAAGGTACGCGGGGCACGCGCAGAAAAAAAAAACAGTCAGCCGGCACCGGAAGCGGCTTATTGTACTCTAGAAACGTCCCTAAAACGAAAGGCATTCTGCTCTCTCTCCGGCGATAAGGAGGCAGCCTGGGTGAAAGTAGGCGAGCGTGTATCCAGGCATTGTTCCTATATATACCCGGCTTCTTTTTCATCTGGCGCGCGGAGCGGTAGTAGACGAGCGTCACGAATTCCCGATAAATCAAGGCTAAACCAGCCGGGCGTCGTCGTCGTCGCTCTCCCATTGTCTCGGCCGATTACGCGCCGACGGCGGCGATTGGAAAATCGCGCGAATTTTTCGCCTCGACGCGACGGAGGACGGATGGCTTTGGGAGAGAGGTTGTTTTACTCCCGATTGTTCGCGACGATCTGTGCACAAAAGTGGCTTTTTTTTCTTTTTTTAGAGGCTGGATAATTGTTGTCGCGGATCGATATTTTTAGGAGATTATGGAAGGTTTTTAAATGACGATGAAGCGAATCGATTCGACGACGACGGAAGTAATTGCTTTTTATTTCTATTTTCGGAGCCCCGCGCGGATAATGATCCCCGATTTTATCGAAAAACTTTTTTCCTCTTCCCAAAGAGGAGGGATCTGGGTTAACGAGGCTAAGAGCTCCTCTGCAATACCGAGAAAAGAGGAGCGAGAATGTCGCGATCTGATTAAAATTGCGCGTGACCACTTAGCGCCGTTTCCACAAAGGCGCCTCTAGTACAGCTTATACCAAGCCGAGGATTAAATCGGCTATTGCCTGTTAATTGAACCGAATTATCAGAACGGCTTGAGTACAGTGTTTAGGTGCGTTCGCAGTAGGTGCACCAATAGCCACTGCGGACAGCTGAAATAGACACTCGAATTTTCGAGACAATATCCAATTATGCGGGCTGGTTTTCCGAAAGTATTAGCGTTAATTAATTTGATCGGGGACTTCTAAAGCTGTACCCGCGCTGAGGCGGCCGTGCGTGGCGGAATTAATACAGGAACGGTCATTCAAACGAGGTTAAACGGTATCGATCCCGGCCTGTTGTTTCCTCTAATTAACAACCGGCTGCTACGTGTTAATGGAAAATGTTTTATTTATGCTGCGCACCAGCGAAAGGCTTCGTTGAGAAAAAAATGCAGCTCGAGGAGCGGTAGTAGCTGGTATGAAAAATTTAATGAAGACGCTAAGCGCGATTTTAAAGAGGAGGAGTATCGAAAAGCTGTACGACCGGATGGAGCAGACGCGCAACATTTTTCAATAATTTATTATTGTCAAAGTCAAAGGATCGCGAGATTATATATAGGAAAAAATTCAATCTACTTAACCAGACGAGATGATGCCATAGAAAAAAAGGCACGGGTTAAAAATCCATCAATTTCGAATGAAAAGTACTGGCGTATATAATTGAAGTGAAAAATAGTCCGCGAGCGCGCGTTTCATCAATTCGGGCATTTCGAGTATATAGAATTGCCACAGACGGCGCGTGTATACGTTTTATCGATGAAAAGGGATGATTTTTTTCCAATTAATCGCTCTCCCGGAATTCGGCCGCTATCTCCGCGCTTTTTTTAATCTGCAACAATTTTTTTACCGATCGAACGTCGCGCGCGCCGATCCCGGACTCTGAAAAACTAATTAACACAATGCGCGAATCGAATGACCGGAAAAAACTCGCGTTTATTTTATTTTTCAATGATTAAAAATGCAAAACGACACTTATTCGCGAAATTCCAGTGCACTGATTATTTTAAAAGCTTCTGTCCACCGCCTGCAGCGATAAACAAATCGACGCTCTTTTTTCTCCATTCCACTGTTTCGTTTCATTTGCCCCCGCGCTAGAAAACACTAGCTTCCACAGCGTGTTTACTATTTTCGTTTAATTCCAGCGCCGAAATTCAGCCGAGCGTCTTCAATTATTAACCCACGCGCAAAAAAAACACACAGGCGCAAAAACTCGATCAGCCCCTGCGAAAGTCGCCTCCGGCGCACCACCTCAAAGGGCTAATCACCAATGCAGCCCAGCCGCGTACGCACACAGAATCCAAATCCAGCAGTCTGGCTTCCCTCCTCCAGCTCTATACATCAACTATATCTCGGGCCGCCAGCGAAAATTCGTCTCCCTATACATATATATCCTCAGCTTGCACAGAGACAAGAGTCATAACGATCCGTAGGCTTCCCGGGGCTTCTATAATACCCCCTTCTGCAGGCCTACATATGCCTCTCCCGTATATACACTCGCTCTCTCTCTCTCTGGGATAATGCAAGTGGAACACGTCAGCGTTCCCCCGGCAAAACGAGATATCGCGCTTAGCTCAAAGGGGCTGCTCACTCTCGTCTCTCTCTCCTTATTCCTTTGTCGTCGTCTCTGTCTCTTTCACGGTAAGATTCGAGAGAGAGAGCTGGTACACGATTCGCGGAGAGGGAAAAGGTAATATAAGCCCTCTCTCGCGACGTCGCGCTCATCCGATCAAAGAGTTCACTCCCTCCTTCTCTGCAGGCTAGATCGAAGCCTTCGCGAGAGAGAGAGCGCCGGAATTGAAAAGGAGCGCGCAGAGTCGTCAGGGGGGCAGGGAAAAGTATCCGGAGCGATCGCTCGCGCGGCTCTTAATTTTCCTTTGTCCCATTTCTATCCGGCCCTCTCGATTTATAATGAGCTCTCTCTCTCTCTCGGCACTTTTCCGGCGAGACGATGTCCCTTTTGTTAGGAAAAAATAAAAAAAAAAGAAACTTGAGGGACTATTCGCGACGCGACGAGGCTAAAGTGCGAAGCGAGACTGAGTCGCGTGAGGAGAGCCAAGCTGGACGCGGAAGAGGACCGACACGCTCCGGGAGCCGGAGTCGTTAAGGTGACGAGGCTACGTGGACGATGTGTGTGGAGAGAGACGATAACGGTCGGGAGAGTGGATAGCTCGCAGTCGTTCGGTTTCGTTAGCCGAGGAGTTCTGCTTGTAACGTTATGTTGGGTATGGGATGACGGAGGGACGATTATTCGATTGTTTCGGCTGGAAATATATATAGTGGTTGTGGGGAATTTGGATTATTGACGGAGAGGATGATATGGAGGGAATTTACATTGTATTTGAATTATGTTAATTTAACGAATGCGTGGGAGCTTTGTTGAATTTTAGAGGGTGGGGAATGCAACTTTTGAGGGCATTACATCCTGTGTTATCGCGAAATTTCGTTATCCGTTATTTGCATATTAAACGTATCTGCCCCCGCGGTTTTTCATTGTTACAAGCTATGGAATGACAGAGCGGCAATTTTCATTATTTAGTGTAAATGAAAGCTAAATTATAGATTGCACTCGAACGCGACATATTTGCTCATCACGATTTCGCATGCATTTGTAATATGAATCTGTCCCTCGTAAAAAACTTTCACCTCGCTAATTATTCAATATTGAAAGGGGACTGAAAATTTGACGTTAGAAAAGGTCTTAAAAGAATAACCGCCTAAATTTTTTACGCCCACGCTATCGATCCTCCTCACTCTGAGAGCAAGCTAATTATACTTCAGACGGCCGTGCATTAGCTAAAATTCCTTTTTTTTTTTTAGCGCCGAGGCTTAGACGAAAGTTTGATAATGTTCTAGCCGTAAAAGCTTGCCCAGCCTGGTTTACTTTTTTCTTGCGTGCCGTTGCATTAAATGTTAATTAAAAGTTTCGTAACGACGCGTGAATTAGGAATTTTTTCGTTTCCGCGCGAATCGAGGGACTGGACGGCACATATGCAGTTTTTCAGGCGGCGATGCATTATAGTTTTGCAGCGCGTTGTTTCAAAGAGTTACGATAACTACTGGGGCTTGTCGTACAGGAGAAGTACATTCCATTTTCGGAAAAATGTATGTGGCGTAAGTTTTGAGAATATACGAGCTATTTGAATGGCTATTTTTTAACAAAAACATTTTATTGTCCATTTCGTCTATTTCAAAATACGTATGGAAAGCTTTTGACTTTATGGCTGTAATATTTTATCCTTGTATTATACCAGCCCAGTATGTGGCACAGAAAGAACTTTAGGCTTTTTGCTCTTATCTCTGTCTAAACTTTATACCCGAAACTCATATTCCCGAAAGTATAAAATGCAATTCCAGAAGTATTTCACGGGGAAGAAATATTAATAATTTACAAGAGCATAATAACATTGTGGGGAAAAAAAAATTATTTCGCCGCGGAAAAAGCTGAGCTTTTCAAATTTTCAAAAGACGGAAAAGCCAAAAGTTGTAAACCGAAATAGAAACTCGGCAAAAAGCACACGCGGTCAGAAAAGTCCACGAGTTTCACCCGTCCCCTCACCAACCCCGCAATAAAAGAAAAAAAGCGTAAACCCAGCCCAGCCTAACGGAAGATCCATCTCCGCTAGAAATTAAAACCCAAATCAGATAACCAGCCGCGTGCGAGTGACACAAAAACGAAATTATTTCGCCTCGAAAAACCTCAACTCCATAACACCACCCCCCAATTACCGCTAGTCCAACCCCGACTATCCGGATCTCTCCACCCGGCGGACATGCAGCCTCCTTCTCTAAAAAGAAACGCGAAGTATAATTGCTACAGAACAAGTCCCGCTCTCTGCTTATTAAACTTCGCCCCGGAGCCACTCGCGGCGCGCGCGAACCTAATTACGCCGAGGCGCATAACCTTCCACTCTTCGCGCGGGGTATATACACACCCCTACACAAAAAACCAGAGCGGCGATTTCCATCGTTGCGTGGAATTAAGAAACGCTCAGCAAAAGTAAGAAAGAAGAAGAAGTGAGATAGGTATATATCCTCGCTGCCTCTCCTTAACTCGCCCCTTCGGCCGCGGGGCGGATTGAATTTTTATGGTGCGCCCAGCTGCCGCCAGTCAGAAAAACGTCCAACGATAGGGGGGGTGCGCCCCGAGACTCGCTTTTATGCAAACGTCCTTTCCCGCTCTCTCGCGCGCGCGGTAAACCCCCGAGAAATTCATATCCAATATCAATTCAAAGAATCTCTCTCGCTGGAGGTAAGAGAGATAGAGAGAGGATCGCTGTAGATGTCGCTGCGTGCGCATAGCCTACTATATCTATGTATAGGTATAACGGGCCGGATAGGGAAGCAGGGCTAAGGAGACGGGGCGCGCGACGGAAGTGCAGAGCTAGCGCGCCTCTTTCAGAGATTGGATGCTGGGAGAGCTCTTTCTTTCTCGCCCTCTACGCGTCTCTCCCTCTCTTCTTTTCATTCGCTCTATATATACGCAATCCGCGCGCGATAGCGTCCCCTACTCTCTCTCTCTCTCTGAAAGGCATCAAAAGATATCCTCGCGGATGGCCTCGCGATGTTTTTCGGGACTATATAGATAAGAGAACGAGCGTGTGTGTGTGTATATATGGATCTGTCTCTCTCTCTCGGCGGCAGCGGAAGGGAAAACCGCGGATCCGTGGTGTATAGAGCCTCGGCGGGAGGAAATATTCGAGAGAGATTAGTGTGGCAGAGCGTAGAAAGCGAGAGGAGGGTGAAGGATTATTGGAAGCGTTCCCAATTTTTTCCTCCCCGCGGCTTTATTTCCTCGATCCCGCGCGCGCGCTCGTGATTCATTATACTTCGGGAGAATGTGCCCCTTTGAAACGCTTCGGTTTGGTTACGCCAGCTTTTTGACGTAATGGTATTTAGAATTTAGTCGAGCGGTATGCGTTGTGTGTATATACGTAGACGCAGAGTCTCATTAAAACGACGGAGATAGAACAGAGCAGAGACAGTTTTTTTAATAAGACGCGCCGCAGGAAGGATCCCGCAACGTAGAGAGAGGAACGATTATCTTTCTTTCTTTCTTCATCGCGGCGAAGGGCTTGTAATTGCGCGCCAAAGAGTTCGCTCATTACGGAAGCTTTCTAATTGCACGGCGAAGGCAGTTCCATTAATTATGAACCGACGCTGCTCCATCTCCCTTTCTCTGCTTATTTAATAATCGTTCGGTTTTTCAGCCGGGAATTAAGGATCGGATTAGAGTTTAATATACGCGCGGCGGGGCTGCATTAGGCGACTCGTATTTTTCTCGAGTTATAGAAAAGTTTCGGGCCGAAGGGCGCTAATGAAAAGTTGGAAAAGCGAGCTTGAAACGTTCTTACTTCTCGCAAGCGCGCGGGACTGTAATCAATGAGAGGTCCGCTCTCGCGCAGAGCAAACCCCCCGCAGCGTGAAAAACTTCTCGCGTTATTTGCATTTTTTACAATTCGCAATCAAAACAACTTTTCCCCGGGCGGCGCGTTAAAATTCAAATTTTCCCGCCGAAGATTATTCTTTCGAAAAATTAAAAGCCAACATCTTACGGTATCGGAGCGCGGGAATGGCACGCTGGCTAAAAAAGAGTGAGTTCCCCGCGTTCCAATTACCCTTCCACGATGAGCTACCCCCTACACCCGAAAACATAATAAAAGAGCTTGCAAGCTCAAGAACGTAACTCTGCCAGTATATCCTCGGGCGTAAACGTCACCTAGCCCCGCATAAAGCCTTATCCACCCTGCCAGCCATACATACAACAAACTTACACACACACCTATACACACATGTATACACTCACCTGCTTTAGCCAGCCTCTCCACAGATCCCGGTCCCAGGGATGCTGGAAGCCCAGATACAGGTGCCTCGTCTCCCTGCATCTCTGCTGCAACGAACCCACCTCCACTTCCGTCCTCTGCTTCTGCTGCTGTTGCTGAGTGCTGAGTCTAGCCGGATAACCAGTAACGCGTAGCACCAGCTTACCCAGGCGCGAAGGCGCGCAGCAGACGGCCCCGCCGCTGCCCAGCTCCATCC
>UELX01002350.1:0-31996 GCA_900480035.1 Eupelmus urozonus | reverse complement strand
GTAATCTAGCTAATTTACCGTTAATTTTGACAAATTGACAGTAAATTAGCTAATTTATCGTTAAAGTTCTACCAGGGGTACTAGAAATTGATTTAAGCGGTACGAAAAATATAGACATTAAAATAGATATTCTTAATTCAACATTTCTTTAATTAGAGCTTTGAATAATTATCTACTTAAAAGTTACATACTTCTAACAATTTAAATTATCCAATAAACTTATTTGAACTTGGAGTTTACTTAAAGATCTTACTAATTTAACTTTCAATGTTGATAGCGTTATCGTAGGTACATTTAGAGAAATTTCAAAATTTTACGAAATACGGTTATATTTTTATTACGAATAAAGTTTATTTGTGATGCTGCATTTATAATACTTACCAGGAGAGTGTATGACCTTCGAGTCACAGATCTTGATGAAACATTGGGATATGTTTTTGGGTACCAAAAAATGAGAAAAGCTAGAGCCGTACGGCTTAAAAAATATGTATTAAATCTTATTAAAAAAAATTGTGTAGGATTTAAATGTGACTTTGTTCAAGTAGAAGCTCCACAGAAGTATATTCGACAGCAAATGTGTAAATATGAAAAGGATTTTTGCGTAAAGAAATTAGAAGGTAGAAACGAAATTGATAGACTTTTTTGAAACAGAACTTTTGAATAACTTTATTTTTTCATGTATTATAAATTTTAATACTTGCACGTGTCTTTCATTTACTGGTTCTAAAGGTATCTTAACCCCTTAATCAGAAGTCCAAGTCTGGCAGTTTAATTATCGTTAGGTATTTTTTTTCCTTTTTTTTCTAATTAAACACATTCTTCATTACGGAAATAGTGAATTATTTTTATTTCGTCTCAAACACAACAAGACGCAAGTAGAGGAAGTCTAGAATCAAAACTTAATTGCATTTTCTTATATAAAAAAGACAACTGAGTAAACGCTAAAAGATCCCTCCTTCTTTTCTCATTTTTGACACGTCTAACTAGATTCCGCGAGGAAATAAAAGTTGATCTTGACGCGGCGGCAGCAGCGGTAAGCAGACGGAACTTCTCGTTTCGGAAATATTGAACGAACTTATTGCTTCTCTCACTTGCTCGCTCACGTATATATACACGCATAGCTAGCGCGCGCAGAAATATTCCTAAGAAGGAATTTCTTTTTCGCTCGCGATCAGAAGACATTTAATTAGAAACGTTTCGCGTTGCACTTCGTCAAGTTTTAAATCTTGATTTTCCTCTCGCTTTTATATCTGGCTTTCGCCGCGGGGGAGATAATTTATAATAAGATTCGTAAAAGAAAATTTCGTTGCTTCAGAAACAGTTGCGGCGTCTCCCCCTCGACGACTACAGTCGAAATTCAAAAAGTGAGAGAGATTTTAGAGGGAGAGGGATCGCCGACGAGTAGGCAGCAAAGTGGCATGATTTCACATTAGTATAACAGTAAGACAACATTCTAGATAGGCAGAAGATTGTCGGTTTTCTTTTCTTTCTCAATTATCTCGCTCTGTAAAACTACGTTGATAAAAAGAATTCTTAACAGTAATTAAGTAATCATTCTATAAAACGTTGGATAATGAGCGTTATTATCAATATTCATTATAAATATCTATAAATTTTAATAAATTATTTTAATGAAATCGAGTACATATTATATAAAAAGGGCTCAATGCCAAATTATTTTAACAAAAAAAGGTGTACATGTCTGAAATTTCAAGATTAGAGACTTTGAACTCTGCGCACTGAAAAAAGTGCTTGGTAAATCTAACAAAGTAATTGTACTTGGTTAAAATACAATTTGTTGCTTCTACAAAGTTTTTTGTTATATTTGCAAGGGTATTGTTGTATTGACACCTATTCGGACTTTTTTTAATAAAAAAAAATACTTATAACAAAAAAAATTGTAACAATTACAAAGTACTTTGCCATTACTTAACTTAACTTGGTTTTAAACACAAAATTTCTTAACAAAATACACTTTATAGCCTTTACCAATTAATCGGTTAGGTCCTGGATGCAATAGAGTTTATAATAAATTAATTTGTTCAAACACTATATAATGTTTTTTTTTTTAATTTTAAGCTAAAGTAGCTGATAATATAGAATTGTAATATAGATATGATGAATAATATTTGCCAATTTCTATAAAAGAATTTCTTTTGCGTCATTATTTGCAAAAATTATTAAAAAAGTAGTTTAATCTTACAAAAACATCTCTATAATTGAGTAATAACAATTGATAGATTTGTTGCTTGCCACGAGTAATTAAGCCTTCATCGTACTAAAATTTGTAATTTACAACCTTCGGAGATTGAAGCGTGAAACTCTTGAGAATCGAATCGAAGGAGACAGGTCCGGAAGTCTGGGAAGAACTGGAGGGCTAGAAGGTAGGAGCCAGGGCTTGTACAGCATAAACGCGCAAATTCGAAGTCGGCGTCACGTGTCCCGTGGGAGAATATGCATTTCTCATGAGCTGAGATATCGCGTGGGATGGGCTGGCGCATCCGACTCTGCAAGCTTGAAAATGCCACGTCGACTACGTATAACTTCTTGCGCTCTGGCTTTCGCGCGCCGGCAGCCGAAATATTATCTCGCCAAAATCCCATGTAAATTTCTGCACGACCTCTTCTTTTCAAATCCCGCAGCGAAAGTTAATGCCATTCTGCTTGGGAGTACAAGGCTAGCTGATGCGCCAGCCTGGCAGGTGAGTTTCCAAAAGCTGCTTTTCAAAGCTTGCATTCGAGAAATTCAATCATCTTCTGGATCTATTATAAACATTAACATAAACGACGATGTACTTCCTTTTCAATTAAATAAACGTTTTTTTAAATAATAATATTTTGCATTTTTCCAACTTTTAAAACAACTGTTTCCTTATATGAAAAATTTTTAATTTTTATCTCTGAAGTAAATAAATAGTTTTTACATAAGAAGAATTTTTATTTTTTTAAAGCAGACTTCTAGAAATCAGAATTAATAAGAAAAAAATGTATACTTAAAATGGATTTAAAAAGATTAGCAAGAGATTAAAAACCACGCTTAAGAAGATTATCACGATTCAGTAAAGTAGTTGAAAACTCAGATAGGCTAGAATACTATAGTAGTAAGATTTCTTGCACAAAAGAGTTTTATTAAAAAAATCTATGGATCAAAGATTTATGTAACTGAAAATGATAATATTCTGTTTTTTATTTAAATTTGAAATTAACTGAAAATTGTTGAAATCAAATCTTTAAGAATTCCAACAATAAATTATGCAAGATTCAACATAATTATAGTTTTGCGGATTAATGTTGAATACATTAATTATTGTCACTAACTGGTCGAGAAAATATTTATAAATAAAAGAAATAATGAAGAGCAATCATTAAAATACTCAAAGGAAAATCAAGAGCTCATTGAAGGGGAATTCGAAGCTGTTTCTTTAAAGCTTGGAAAGCCGGTATCAAAGACACAGACGGAATACATCAAAGCGTGAAAAAATCCGCTCCGATGCATTCCTATCGACAAGTTGCGTAATTTTACTTTTGCGAATCAAAGATCTTAGAAGATCTGGCGCGAAGCGAGAAGCCTTTGCTTACATGTTTCCACTGACTTGCTTTCAACTGAATTAAATTGTCTTTAATTTATGAACCCGTTTGATGCTGTCAATATGAGTGCACCAACAAGATTTGATTTTATTTCTCCAAGACGCGACTGTAAAGTTATCTCTGCGCGAACTATTTATCCGGAAATTAAATAGTTCCTAATTAGAAACTTTCTAGCTCACCTTATTATTAATATAATTCTGTCAGTTAGGCCTTGTAGTAAGGGACTAGTTATTAAGAGCTAACGAAATTGCGACGATCAGGCTTGACTAATTAAACTTCTTCTCGGCTAGAATAATTTGATTAAATTTAATAGTCAACGTAAAATGCTAAAAGCAATAAGTTTGGCTAATGAATTATAAAAAGGCTTTCCGCTGATTTTAAGAGAACATCATAAAAAATTCTCTATAAGGACATTAAAGTGTTATAGAGCTATGAAAAGTTACATTATCGTTATTCAAGCGAACATCTCCATGAATTGAATATTTAAGGTCGAAGCAGACGCTATTTTTTTCGATAAAACAATGATGAATTAATATATAAATATTTCACTATTTATTGTAAAAGAAATGAAATAGTGCGCCGTACAAGTTGCTCTAACTTAATTTCAATTTAAAATGCAATGCTATTTATAGTACTCTTAGGAACAGCGATACGAGAATCTTAATTTTTAAAATTACAGAACAAATGTTTCGGAATTGGAATAACGGCAATAAAAATATAACTCGATCCAACTTGGCTAGTTAATAAAAATGACGCAAGAATAAAGCGGTTCAGCTTTCCGGATCGGCGAGCCTCCCCTCTATAAAATTCTTCTTCCAAACTGGAATTCCGTTTGTTTTGTATCGGAAAGGCTAACGAGGCCATTTTCGGCCTTATAAAAGCTCATTTCACGGTCTCGCTCACGCGTGCAGCCTGGCCATTTGTAATCCCCCGAGTGCCGCTCCAGCAGGGCGCGCCCAGGGTGCCAATGATACACTCCGAAAAGAAGCAGTCCATCAGCCGGGCAAACAAGCCAATCGGCAAATCCTGCACCCTCCTTCTTCTCGCGGCCCTCAAGTCGTATCATCGCCGAGCGCGGCATTCTTCAGCGGGCGTGACGCTCGGCATACATTACGTCGCCGCTCTCCCCCCGGAATAATGAGCAGCTAGGCCGGCTAGCTACTCTCCCGGGCCCCAATCTGTACCTTACACGCGCGCGGATCGTAAAGCACAGCTCCCCATAAATCCGGACGTATGCGCGCCCGCGCTGCTTTCGCGCTGGCGATAGATCAGCCCGGATAGAGCAGCCCGCGCATGAAGCACCGAGAGGATACAGCCGCTGTTTCTGGCCCCTTTCTCTGCGCCGCTCGCTCTAGATCTATCTATATAGAGCTCTGGAAGCGCGGATCTCTGCGCAAGCCGCCGCCGCGACTGCATCAGAGGACGATGCCAGGATATGGAAAAACAAGGATTACGGGACACGGCCTGCCGGCTTTACACGGATCCTCGCTCGCTCGCCAAGACGAAACTGCCAGTAGGCATGCCTGCAGGCCACCCCCTCGCCTCGTCTCTATATATTATAATATACGCGCGTAAAGCAAATTGCTTCTTTGCTTTCTCGCTCGCTAAGCGAGCTAAAGGCTTCTTGTATTGTTCAACTAATGGCCAGCTGATATCTTTTTTGCATCAGACGAGCGATGCAAAAGTTCTTTGCTATGATTTAATGTGTTCGAAAGTTTTACGATTTCATTTATTATCGCTCACAGAGAAAACTGAATTGGCTTTTTATTTTCATTTGCTCGAATGTCTTAGATGGCCGATATTGGAATACTGGAAATCAATTTGTTTATTTTTGGGGTAAATATTTCCACTTTTAACCGGATCACTTTCGAATTAAGGACAGTAAAGCATTCCTAAATAAATAGCTCGCTTATCGATTCCACTCTCTTTGCAAAAAAGGCTTGTTTGACGGAGCTCTCTTTGCCAAGAGCAGAGAGTACAGTAGACTCTGCTGTCGTCTTTTTTGAAGACGCATACTAAACTTTGCCCCGTAAATAGACTTAAGTGCGTAAATGCAATGTCCTGAATTCTACCGTCACCCGCCGGAGCAGCTGGCGGCGATGGAAAGCTACTTATCAAGATATTTTACAGTGCAATTTTGAGGCTTTCAATTGAAAACTCATTATTCGTAGCTTGATTCACCTTTTAATATTAATCGTTCGCATAATTGAGAAAGAGAGAAGCTGAAAGTTTCATATTTTGCGTGAAATTGCAAAACATCTGCAGCTAAATACATTTCCAGCTGATTTAATTTAATTTCGTTTAACTTTTGCCTTCTCAATCTGCCCCCACGTAGATTTTATCATACAGTTTATTACACTTAATATAATCAAACGTTATTTTGCGATGCAAATTTTATTCTCTTTTTTTAACAATAAAGCTTTTGCGATTTAGAAAAAACAAAAATATTTTAACAAATTTTATATCAGCCAATAAATTTAAGTTCAAATAGAGGGAAATTCAAGTACGAATTAATGGAAGCTATATACGGTTCAACGGAATAAAAGGCCAATTTAATCTTCTAATAATCAATCCCCAGCTTAAATATTATTCTCTCCCGTGCGCCGAAATATTTTGCCAGAATTGTATTAGGAAAGTTAAAGCTTGGTAAAAGTAGCGCGAAAGCATGGGGATAAAAATTTTCAATAAACGCAGAAATCAGGGGGCGAAGTGCGAAACAGATTATAAACTCGGGCGCATTTAAAGGCGATATTGTAGATTTAGCTTGCGCGCCGCAAATGAATAATGGATCCATAAAGGGCTCCGCGTAATCCAGATTAGCAAAATCGCGCGAAAAGGAAATAAAAGAAGAATAAGAGTAAGCAGCAGCAGCAGCAGCAGCAGCAGCAACAGCGGTGGCAGCGTTAGAAAAGAACAACAAAAGCGAGAAAAACCGCAGGGGAGCGAGTGAGAATCGGGGCCACTCGTTAACGGGCGAAACACAGCGGCTCTTAAGCGAATTAAAGAAAGTTGTGTAAGCGCGAAACTCCTGCGGCCATTAAGCTGGACTCGCAGCTCTATATATAAAATCTCGCCAAAGTATTCGCCCGAGCTTTCATCATTAAGTAGATAACGCGACTACAGAAGAAGAGAGGGCAAATATTAAAAAGTCATCCTAATGAAGAAACCACTTGCGTCCTTACGATGAGCATCGCGAGAACAAAAATTAAGCTCTAAAAGGATCTGAATGGGCTGTATAATCCAGATGCGAGAGATCGCGCGTACTTAAAGCGCGATGAAACTTTCGCGATACTTTTTAACTTTTTAAATTACGAGCCGCTACACCGTGCGCTCTCTTTCTCATACGACCTGCTCAGATTGCCTTTAATACAAAGGAATTTGTTTTAATACTGCTTCTTCTTCGTCGCCGCGCTGCTTTTTTTCTCTATCCGTTCTCCTGCAAGTTTCCTTTCATTTTCTCATCTCTTTTAGCTACATGAACGATACATAACGAAGATTAACTAGAGGGTAAAGACTCTAAGTTTGGCTATGAAAAATTGCAAGAGCAAATTAATTCATGAACCGGGATTTTTAGCTAGAACCAAGTCTCGAACAAAATGAAATTTTAAAGAAGAGCCTCCCATCAACAAGTTCTTTCGCTTTTTATCGCTACTTGTGTTGCGAGTTGATTAATAATATTTTATCTTTTTTAACCGATGTTTTGATGTTTTCATAGGATGAATTAATCAAGGCGCAAACGTAGTTACTTGTTTTTCCAGTTTATTAAAAATATTCAACATTTTTTCAATTTTACTTCTCAAAACCCATTTGGTTTGCAGAAGCGAAATTATCGATTGAGTTCAAATATTGTAGAAGATTTTTTCGTAAATGTAAAGTTCGGATTTTTTTTTTTTTTTTATATTGAAGAAGAGAATTTTATTAAACTTCAGTTTCAGCTTTTAAAATATTATTTCGTTATTTATACACACAATATTTATAAAGAATTTATGTAAACTATAATTAATTAAAAAATTTAAGGCCACCAGATTTGTTTGAATTTTCAGATTTTTTTTTAATGACATTGAAAAAGGTTACTAAATATTTTGGAATAATAGGTATAAAAACAAAATGACCCAATAAATAGTTATTTATCTAAAAACCTCTCTTTTCAAAAGCCTGAAAATTCACTGGCTTCGAAAAAAACGTGTTTCAAAGGCTCGAATAAAACGCATACACCTCGCCTGTAAAAGCCCGAAAAAAAAGATGTCGAAATTAAAGGCCTTTCGGAAAAAAATAACGCATCGACTCGTGCTACAAAACAAACACGCGCGTGCCGAGCCAAGAATTGCCTTCATAATCGCGGTCGTCCGTCGACAAAAAGAGGCACTTTTCGCGCCAAAAGCACTTTGCTACCTTTGCTTTGCTTTGCTTGCGCGCAAACCCACACACACACACACACACACTCACGCGCGCGCGCAGACACCCGCAGACATAGACATGGTAACTACACGAGCTATGCCAAGCTTTCAGCAATTTTTCTTTCCTCGTGCGCGAAGTTACCGACATTTGTGCCTTCATACTCGATAATAAATATCGTCGGCGCCGTGCAGCCATTGTTGTGAGGTGTTTGGTAGACAGTGACGAGCTTGCAGGAGCTTTAACTTGTTTCCGAGAAAGACGAATAAACCTATTAACCTATAAGTTCGAAACTTTTAAAGTGTAGTCGTCTATGTGTTTCAATCGAAGTTTGACTAGATTATGCAGTTGTTAATAGAATTATGATTATCAGGAGCTAACTAAATTTGAACAATTAGGCCTAATTAATAAACTTTCTATTATAATGTATATATATAAGACGTGTCTTTTCAGAGAACCGCCAAGTAACTGTGAGCCAGTAAATATATCCACAGAGGTATAAAAATATTGAAAAAAATATGTATATGTTTATCAATAGCCGGCATAAGAGTAATCGGCGAGCGCGAAACCACGAGAGAAATCTGAAAAGCAAATTTTGGAAAAAGTATACATGTGCGCGCGGGCGTTTGCGTGTGCAGCATGTACACGTAATTTACATGGGAAATGCAGGTTGCATATATCCAGGCTGAATGGAAGCCAGAAGCGGGCGTACGAGAGAGAGAGAGAGAGGGAGCTAATTCCGAAAGAGAGAAGAAATCTGCATGCGCGGCTGTGGAAGCACGCGCTCGGCGCCAAATACCGGTATTCAGCTGGGAGGCTTGTGTGTGAGCCGCAAACAGACGCAGAGCCCCGCACAGGCATTTATGCACTGCACACAGACAGAGCTGCGGGCTGAGCGGGAAGAGGCGCGCACACACAGCGCATTACCTTTCGGCGCATAAAACCATTCGGAATGGCAGAGAGTAATGGCGCGGCGCGGAAATGTGGCGAAACCACGTTTCAACTGGCCGTTTCGCGAAAATATGCTCGTCGTTACCGAACTGCTCTGCTTTTTCTCTCTCCCTCGCTCTCTCTCTCTCTCTCTCTCTCTCTCTCTCTCTCTCTTTCCGCGTATATATAGCGATATGTTCCGCGAGCATGTGAAAACTACATATATATATATATATGGTTCGAAAAAAAGTGAGCGAGAGCGAGCAAATGAACGAGCGATGTATACACATACGAGAGCTGTCGCGAAGCGTCGCTGAGGCTGTGGGGGTGGGAGTCATTCATTGGTCGCTTTCTGTATATGTGGCGGCAGCTCGAGTTTCGGCAGCGCTCTGCAGCGTAATATCTCTTTTCCCCGCGCGCGCGAGATGCTCGATTGTGTGCAGGTTTGAATGCTCGGAACTCGCGCGCGGAAAGCCGCCAGCGGAGCTTCAGATTAATTGCAGCCGCTCGCTCGCGCGCGGAGAGCTGCAACTGCCATAAATAACTGCCGACACGATTTCAAACAATTAACGCTTTTTAGTTTATCGCGCGCCCGCTTTCTGATGGCGCATTTTTTCCAGCCATTTGATAGTATTTTGCAGGCGCCCACGCTCACCGGCCACCCCCCGTGCGCGCTTGTAAATCAGAAAGACATAGAGCGAGAGGGAAAAAACTGCCTATATACCGAGTACCCAGAGCGCGGCTTTTGTCACTGAGTTTCATCGAATTTCGACGAGTCTTTGTCATTTTTATCAACGCCACCTGCTTTAAATCGCACGCGAGCTCAGTAGCTCTCTCTTTTTTCATCATTTTTTTTCACAACCACGCGACCGCTGTTTTATCACTTTCCCGTTAAATGAGAGAAGTAAATAAGCGACATGTCAAAGAGACGAGCTTTTTCATAATTGCCTTGTCGTTTGAAAAATTCATTCCAAGCCCAAATTTTTGTTATGTTCGAAATTTCATTTTCCGTCTCGATCTTTATATATATATGTATATGTATATTTATTTATAAAAAGATTATTAAAACTGAACTTTCATATTGTTTAGTAAAAGTTTTAACAATAAAAGTTTTTAATGCGAAAATTAATATTTTATATTTTACAAAATTACATTTTACCTCCATTAAATTTATAAAAAAATTAAAGATTTAATATTTAAACAATAACGAGACAGAAGCTTTTATAAAAAAAAATTGATTAAAATACTTTGTGCTAGAATATAAAAGAAGCTACCAACACATCTTGTAGCAAACACAGCAAGCCTGAATCGCTCGAAATTCACGTGGCTGGTTCCGTTTTATAAAATGCCAATTAGCATTTCACGAAACAATGAGCTCGTTTCGAGACATCAGAGACGCGTCAGTCGCGCAATTTGAAGAAGAGCCGGGGCTCTCGGCAGTGTCGTTCCGCCGCATCCTTTATGATCCAACTCTGCAAGCGAACAACAAGGAGAAGCATCGCCAAAACATTAGCACTGAAGCAGCCGCGATATATAACAGCGTCTGAGCATCGTCCGCCAATGAGAGGAGCGGAAACTGGAGCGGAAAATAAAGAGCACGCCCCCGCATTATTCGTATCCAGCGTCTATTTCGCGCTCCTTTATTTTCATCCCCTTTCTTATAGCCTCGCGACTGCAATGAGCGCTAGGGGGGAGGGCCTCGGTTTCTTCAGTCCGCGTCTTTGCACATTTAGTTGCGCGTGCACGCGCCCGCGTCTGCGAAGCAGTGCGCCCAGACAGAGGCCCGAGCGCCGATTCAATTTGCAAGCGGGAAGAAAAGCCCAGCCAGCCGGCTGCAATTTCAAATACGCTCCAATTGTTGCCGAAAGGGCGGCTTATGCGCGGGGACAGAAGAGGCAGGGGAGCTGGTTATTATACGAGCTTCGCGCTCACATGCGATTAATGATTTTTCAAGTGTAAGCGCCCACCGAGCTGCTTCTCCCTCGCTCACACACGCTTTTTTTTTCAGTCGCTCGTTTGTTGAACAAGCGACGAGCTACCTAGCGGTTTCCACGATAATTTTTGCGTATGGCAGAGGGAGCTGATGGTTATTTCTTGCACTTTTTATTTCGTGATTTTATTACCCGCGGAGTTACGAAGTTCGAGGTTTTGAGTGCACAAATGGCTTTTTTTACGGGAAGCTTTTATTAGCTTATAAAAATGAACGTGACAATTACATAATTTAAATGGAAATTTAAATTCTACCGATCAATTTAACGTCCTCAGCAATATTTTCTCCTTTTACTCGTAAACAACAATTTTGAAAAGATAAAATTAAATTTTTAATTTAAACGTTACAAATCGCATTCTCCTCTACAAAAGTAAATCAAGCCGATTTGCAGTTGACCGAGGAAAAATCCGAATTATTAAGCACGCCAAGATTACCGACGATTATCCAGCTTGGAATAAAAAGTAAAAAGCCGATAATTCGCGAAGCCGCTTAAAATAAGAGGGAAATATCAGTCACACTCGCGGTATAAACTCGCTCGTCGGCAGTCCAATAAATGCGCGCCCTAGCGACCAATTAAAACCCGGGGCGCGAGATCTCTCTCCTCGAGTGGCTCGCTCAAGGGCTCATCGCGTTTCACGGCTGCACATCATATACATATCGCGCGGCTCTCGGCGTACATAGGCGCGGCAGGTGGAAAAAAATCGTCTCGAGGAGGAGGGAGAAAAAAGAGAGGAGGAAAGAGGCGCCCCCTCTGGTGGCTGCACGACGACAAGTACCGGACGGCTTCTCCTCTCTTCCGGCGACGTCGTCGGGAGAGGCCTCACTCTCTCTCTCTCTCTCTCTCTCTCTCTCTCTCTTATAAGCGCTCGTAAATATTCATTCGATCTCGGCAATCTACATATGCGCGCAGCAGCCGCCGCCGCCGCCAAATTGCAAATCGATATCGGGAAATAGACGAGTGGCACACGCAAGCGCACCGGCTGCACGCGCGCGAGCGCGGCCGTTTCTTAAGTGCGCCGATGACGACAGCGCGCAGGCAAAGGGAGTGAGGGGGGGGGGGCTTAAAAAAGTACGCTCCCGTAGCAAGCGTCATCTCTTTTTGCGCGTTGAGGGAGGAATTATTATGGCTTTTTCGATGATCGTAATTTTCCTCCCCAGGCTTTTTTATGTTTTGAATTTTATGCGCCGCGGCCTTTCGCTTAAGAAAGAGAGAGAGAGAGAGAGAGAGAGAGAGAGGAGAGAGTGAGAGAGCAGACTGGGATGGCTGCCCGGAATTGCTATTGAATTTGGTTTTCTTCTCGAGGAGGAAAGGACGAAGATAAATTGCTTACGGCTTGATGTTCGATATAAAACATTTTTATTTTCGATTCAGGGATAAATGTAAAGGTTATTTAATTAAGGCTATATGTATACATACACTCATTTAGGAATAAATACACTTTTATATTATTTACGAGCATACTTTTATTAATCATTTAATGGTTAAAGGATAGTTAAATAAATATTTTTCATTATTTCATGAATTGTACCTCTAAAAAACGTTATGTATTATCTAAAGTAGAGTATGTAAACTGCACTTTTTTGACCTAGCGTAGTATTTGTGACATATATTGATTTTTGTATATTGCAACATATGTATTATGTACCAAGGGCATGTATCAAATACTCCACGTGCATGAGAGCACGTCATATATTTGTTACTTTTTTTGTTTATTGGAAACAGGACATATACAGCAGATGGTTTTGATGCAAACTCATACGCATGCACACCCGCACACACGACGTGTAATTTACTGTGAATATTAAGTAAAGTTGCTAATCTATAGCGTGGAATGGCTTATATATAATTGTGTTACATGGATGTATATACAATTCAAAAATTTACTATTGCTTTATGATTTTGAAATTTTATGAATAATATCTGTCACACTTTATAACGTCTACCAATCTACGTAACAGCATGCATTAAAATTTCATTTTAATATTTATAAAAAGTGAGTTGATTTATGCCAAACTTTTACTATAGATTTTGTAAATGAGTAGCTTTTTCTATATTCTTAAATCAAAATTCTAAATCAGATAAATTACCTTTACGTACTTCTGTGATTACAATAACGATTTTTAGAGCAAGGCTGAAAATATGTGACACAAATTCAAACGATAATAAATTTTCGTAAAAGTGCTAGGCTTACAAATCAAGTGTGACATTTTGCATTCCCATTATCCGACCTGTCTAGATTCGCAAATTATTAATTAACAACAGTATGTGAAGGGAGGCATTAGCTCTTTTGTCGAGCATATATATGTATATATATATATCGCGTCACGAAACGCAATAAGCGTCACGCACAATATTCGCTTTGTGCAACTCTACTTAGTGCATTACGATTGGAAAAAATGTATCACCTGCAGTTTTTAATTACTAATGTAATATGCAACGCCGTATTTTAATACAAAAGCTTTTTTTCAAATTGTCACGTGTTAAATACACTTTGTGTGCAATCGTTATTTTACAACAGTAAATAAGGACAAATTCTCTTTACGTATTCAAAATATTTTATATTTTAACAATGTCTGAGTCATTACAAAGATTCTTATTTAATGCAAATAGTCCTTTCGTAATAACTTATAATTTTACTTTATTACTGCGTGATTTTGTTATATTAGTAAATATAAAATCATTAATTCTAAGAAGTAGGAATGTAAATTATTATTAAATTCGAAAAGACGCATAAATCAGTAATAAAAATCCATTTTTATTTCTGAAAGAAAATAAACAAACTGCACGACCATCTCAAGCGAAATGCACGTGAAACTGTTGAATTCCCTTCGTGCAATTTAGAGGTTATGCAAGCTACGAAGTTATGTCTGTGAAAAATGGTATGAGCAACATAACACGCATTCTCCCTTGGAGTGAACGCGATGCTGAAACTATGTGAATTTTAATGTACCTTTTACATAAATTAATGTAATTTTATCCCCACTCCTTTTTCTCAGTGGTATATGGATACTGCAAAAACTTATTTCAGTTTTCAAAGAAGAATCGAATTTTAATGATTAACTTTATATAAAATGCAGTATCAATAATATAAAGTAAAAAGCTGACTGATTGAAATAAAATTTTTATTTTTAAATGAAAGTTCAAACTTGAATTTACTTTCTGTAAAGTAGGATTTAATTTTTATCTGCATTAAAATTGTAGTGATATCTGTACAACTTTAATACTATTAATTATGAAGATGTCTAAGCAATTAAATAGTTATTTTCGATATTAGTGCAAGAAAGTAATTTAAACCTAGCATGGACGTTCGCACCCGAGTAAAATAGTGAAAATCACATAGCATACATTTTCTCGTTCGATTGTTCGTAGAATAAAAATTTGCGCACAGAGTACCAAGTACGCATCTAGGGTGGTAAAGAGTTGGTGTGTCGACAACACGTGTAAACTAGCAAAAATGTACTATAATGAGGTTGTCATTTTAGCTCCCGTAGTGCGTTTACTATTTTTTGTCTATTAGCAAATAATATCTGACTTATATATAAGTGGACAATTTCAAAGAATGAGTCATCTACTAATTTACATAATTATCAACTATTTATGCAGCCAAAATCTTATTAGATAGATAGTTATCAAAAGAAATGGTTTTAAATCTAGAAAAAAAGAAGCAGTTGTCTTAAGGCTCATTTTCGAGTCGACGTTGTTTTAGACACACACGAGATATATATCAGTAAAATTGAAATCTAATTAAGAGCGCGGAACCTCGAAGGGTGTAGAATTACCGAACAGTTTTGCGAGTATGTGCGCGCCTCGCACAGGAGAGCCGAGAGCAGAGGCTGCAGCAGAGCAGGGCGCTATAATTTCCGCGCAATGCGTGAGCGCGTACATAACACGGCTGTGTAGGCTTGCGCGCTTGAAATAAGATACGGCTGAGAAACGGGGCCGAAAGGCAACGCTCATTGAACTTTATGAGCTCAATTATGCGAGACGACGGTGACGACGCCAGCGGCCGGAGGGAGAGAAGCAGCCGCGACACGCCGTCGCTCGATTTTCGTTTCCGCTCTTAATTGACCGCGAACATGCACGTGATAATCCTCGAGCGGGGGGGCTTTATACCTAGCTGCTCTATGGCGTGTGCGTGCGGCATTTGCGGGACTTGAGACGACGCGCCGGGGCGCAACCAGCCGAGGCCGCGCGCGCGCGCGCACACAGAAATTCGCGTATGTTTATTCAGCCGCTACTCAGGCGGAACGCTCGGCTTTGGGCTCCCTCTGCTTTATTTTTTTTCAGTCTTTGCTGGGATGCGCACTGCCTGATCGACCTGTATGTATTTATCCGTTTCTTTTCATTCGTTAATTACTTGCGTAAATATCATTCCGATGTTTCCGATGCCTTGTAATTAATGATGCACTGTCGTACGCGACCTCAAAATTAAGAAAAACATTCCATATTTTACAATTTTTTTTCTATTCAGTTTAAATTAAAATTCCTTTAATAATTCACCTGTCGACGATGAGGTAAAGATTATAACTTTACTTTTAATTCGTTTTAATCTTTTCGATACACATTAGCAGAGAAAAATTGCCATCTATTTAGAGCAACAGGCGGAGATATCGGAGGCATGAGTCAGCAGCACAAGAAATTGCAATCGTCAAAGCACCAAACTTATCGCAAAAGGCAAACACTTTTTCTTTAGTTCAAACTGGGGACGCTATCAAGAATATATCGATAATCGATTGCAATCTCCTCGATTGACTCGCGCTGGGGTAAGTATCGTATTCCAATCGAAAGTTAAAAGTACCAGTCAAACTATGGGATAAATGCTTGCCTTATCCGTAGTTCAAAAAAATACAAAAGCCAAATGGCGAGGTATGGAGAGTACCCGAAACTTACGGATGATCATCTATTTTCTTTCTGTGAGAAGATTTCATTTAATACTTATTTAAAAACTGATTGATAACGAAGCTATATCAATATTTATTAAATTAATTTATTATTTTTATTTATTTGATATAATTTTTTTAAATAGTAAATTTAAGTAAATAAGAATTTTTAAATTTGTAACACGGGGATGATGAATCGGATCTGTTCAAAAAGTACCATAGCAAAAAAAGATGAGGGCTCATGGTTTCTAAGTACTCAACAGTTTTATAAGGATTTAAGTCAGTAAACACAAAAAGAAAATGTTGAAAATTATTTTTTTAATAAAAAGGATTGAACTGAGCTTTTTTATTCATCGTTTATACATATATAAACTATCTATGCTTAAATAATTAATATGTTTGAATTATTGAATTCGGGATAGCGCGAACGCAGACCCGGCTAACAAAAATTGTACGTCCGAAATATCCACATTAGGGATACTCGCAAGGGTCAGCTCAACCGTAGTGCAATGGAAGAGCCTCATCCTGGAGGAACCGCCTTCTTGATCACGGTAGCCTCTACGCCAGGTAAGTATGCTTTTCGCCGTCGCTGGCTTCTCTTTATGCTCTGTGCATCACTTTTTCTACTGCGGGAGCATCCCTCGCTATGTCTACACCAAGGGGTGACTTGCTACCTCGCCCCCTGTCGGCTACCCTAGGTAACAATAACACACATATAGACCAGGTGAGGTAAGCTGTGCGTCTGGATATAGCGCATACAATGAGAGAAGTAAGCAGCTTACTACGTGAGGGAAGAGATGTTACACTGAGAATTGCTCAGTGTGCGTTTGTTTCTAACTTTATTTTATTGTCGTCAGTTTAGTGAAAAGAATGAGGTATTAGGGTTGCTTGTAAAAAATCATTTTACGAACGATTATGAGTTTTATTATACTTTTACATTTGAATACATAAATGTTTAATTAATTGTAGTTGGTTAAAAATCCAAATTTTACATGACTAGTAGTATAAAAAAAAACTTGTTATTCTTTCGAACTAATAAACTATCTGTAATATTTATGCATTTTCGTGGTAAGCAGCATCAAAGAGCTTTTTCGTGCATGCAAAACCGCATAACTGTCCATGAAGCTCAGACTATACGGGAAACGTGTATTTAATGAGTTATGAACTTGCTCGTAGCAAAGTAATTCAGTGTGTATAGAGCACAAAAAGTGAAAATATTAATTACCAAAAGTTCTTTATTATAAATAATTTTATGTTAATCAATGAATATATATATTTAAAAAATGGTAATACTTTGAATTACAAATATTATTAATGAATCAAATTTCTACAACAGTTTTCATGCAAAAATATATTCACTACATAAATTTAACTTTATTATTATCTATTAAACGTAAATCATATTAATAAAGGATTTCCCGTTTTATTATACCTGTACAATAGATCTAACAATAATTGAAATATTTTATGTCTCGTCAAAGTGCAAATTTGTACATACTTTCGTTAAAATTCAAATAACATTATGGGATTTATTATTGGTATAATTAATTTAAAATTTTAAAAATGTCAAATTAATTGAATGATATTAATAAACTTAAACCCGTTCAAGAAATTAATCAGATTGCACATTATAATAATAAATGGATAACATTATTAAGAATTGAAGATGAACATAATATATGTTTACATTTTAAGTAATAACTATAAATTTTATTTTGTAGCTCTGCAAATGAAAAACACATAAACGCCTAATCTCTCTCAACCCCCAAAAAATATCCAGTATTAAGTAAGAGTTATCATCCCCTTTTCTCAAGAATTAAAGAAACAATTGAAAACGAAATCCAGCGAATTACAAGCGTTTAATAATGCCGAGGATCGCACATTCTTTTCGTTGCGGTCGAGCTCCTTGATCCCTCGTTTAACCGCACGCGAATCCCTTACTCTTGGATTCAATTCCGCAGATTTCGCAATCCCCCCGTATATATATCCGAACGTAAATTGAAGCGACTTTTTTGCCCGGCACGTGGACTACGATGCGGTCGCAGATTTGCACGCGTGCGAGCGCATTAATCGTATATGGGGCCCAGGAGCTGGACTATCGGTCCCCCGGCGGGCGCGAAAGTCGCGCAGCCGCTCGATCAATGGCTCCGCTGGCGTCGCTCGTTTTGCCCGTTAATCCATTCGTCAGTCGCGTAACGATCCGTATCGCGACAAAACCGATGTTTACACAGAGCTTAGAGGACGCTGGACTCGAGGAATTCCCGTGCTTTTCATGCGAAAAATCAGCCGGGCGAGACCTTTATTTTATCGACTCTGTTTTATATTGGATTTCCGCTGATTGAAGATCCTTCTATCGAGTATCTGAAAATTACATTTGCCCGGAACTAGAGATCGTTTATTTAAATTGATAATATAGTTTAGCTACAAATCGAGTGAAATTCTACAATTTTGTCATTGCAAAATATATCTATAATGTACTTCACTTATATAACTGTTTCAACCCAGCGTGTTCAAATTACTTCTAAAATGAAATCCAATATAGCAGGAAAAAAAACGAATATCCCATATGGCCAGATGAAATGAAAGTAGATAAACCATCCGATAGCGAGAGATAACCAAAGCAACTAAGCGTAGGCGAGATACTAAGCCATCCGATAAGCAAAATTTTGAAGTGTAGCGTAAACACAGGCGCGCGCGTTATAAGTGTGCTTCGTGACATATGGCTTAACTAGCCGTTCGCCTAAAAGCCGAAGAATGCGTCATGCACGCGGGCGCGTATATCGCGATTCTCGTAAATGCACACTGCAGCGCCGGCTGCGCCCGTACGGCTGTTTGGTGATGTATGACTCATGTCGCAACGATAACGGAGAGAGCCGGGAGCTGACCGCGCGAAAATGCCGGGCTTCTCCGCGACGGATAAAAGGGGAAGACTTTTTCGTACCCTTCAAACTTTTTTAACGTTCTGAGCGCGCGCACACAGTCTCTCTCTCTCTCTCTCTCTCTCTCTCGCTCTCTCCTAGTGACGTTGTACTTTTTTATTGTTTTGTTTTTACCGCCGGCTTTTTTATGGACTGATGTCGTGTAAATTTCAAATTTTGTCTTTTATATGGCTCTCTTACGAGTGCTTTCAAAATTATTAATGTTACTGGAACGTTCGCTTAAGAGGACTGAGGAACGATAAGGTCCCTGTGTCGCCATATTGATATTCAAAATGTTGTTAAACAAAAAATAGCTCTCTTTAATATTTGCTGTAACATTATCTAAATTTTACTTGAATGGATTTCCATTTTAAACACTTACAAAACTTTTGCGTGATTTGCTTTTGCTTTTAAAATTGTTGTTGTAGGTGCACTTCAAGCATTTTGCTGGAATGTTAAAAAAATATACGCTTCACCTATCTGCGAAAATTGAACATTTTTTCTTTTTGAAACTTGGTGGAAATACAACGAATTTTTTATGAGATACTCCACCATCTCTATCACAACGAAAACAAATATATACAAAATATTAAAGTTAGTTATAAAAATAGACAACATTTTATACTGATATTAAAAAATTTTTAAATAATAAGAACGATTAATTTATTAAATTTTTAGCCATAATTTGAGGAAATATCAAAATTAAAAACTAGCTTTTTTCTCAGATATTCAAAATATTTTACAACAATCTAATAATTATCTAGTAAAAATCTATCAATCAATTTATTTTCATGGTAATAAAATGTTATTTTAAATTATCATTCAAAAAATCGCTTTATTTACGGGTGTGAAATGTATCGATAGCATATAAAAATTGTAATCTGTTTCCATCAGGAAAGAATAAGGCGAATTACATAAAAAATCTAGTCATGTAACTGATTTTAATTTTAAAAGATTAACTATAATTTTAATACTTACAATGTCACAAAATGTTGCAAGAGATTTGAAATTGTACTTACCTAAAACAAAAAATTAAAGGTTAATTAGTCAAGAGTATCTATATATCATTTTTTTATAATACAAACATAAACAAGCGCTCGAATTTGATAATATACAGTTTGTTGGTAAATAAATATTATCAAGAGGTCTAATTATTTATTTGCTATTTCATTTTTTTGTAATTTTAATTTACTTGAAGCAAAAGTAAAAATCTTATACCTATGAATAACGTACAATGGGTCATGCGTACGTTTTTGGGAATTAAGTGATATATATGTTTTTACTGAATTGAATAAAATTGAAGTTAAGGGAAAAAATCATTGAAATACAGGATTTGATTTTTGGGTGGCGGAAAAGGTCTACGATATTTCGAAAGTTAGAATTTGGATAGTTCAACAGCACACAGTACTAACCGATACCGAATCTGTAAATATTCGAAATGTAAATTTCAGACAGTGTACATATTGGATGTTCAAAATGTAGACTAATAAGTACCAAATAGAAAATTTTTCGAAAGGTTTGTTATAACGAATATCTTAATAATAAAAAGAAAAATTTTCTAAATAAACAGTATACTTTAATAATAACAATTTTGATAAGAACTATAATATTAATATAATGACATGAAATATTAATACAGTTATCATTCCCTGAGAATATTTGGAAGTCTACGAATTTGAAATTTTCTTATTTGAGCAGTACGTTTATCTATAATTGAATCTATGATCTTACAATAATTTTCTATATTCTATTTAATAAGTAATAAACATAATCTGATTTGTATATTTGCACATCGATTTTTCAGACAAAGTGGAATCGCGCAGACTTTTAACTGCTGCCCACCCTTAAAATTCCAAAGCAAACCATTGAAACATCAGACCTCCCCCCCCCCCAGTCTTCTTTTGAACAGAAATCATCCCTATGATTAAATTAAAGGGCTTTGTTAAAAGACAGCCCTTATAAATCGACGAAGCAAAGAAAAGCGAGCGCGCGCGCGCGCGCGTTACGTCATTCTGAGTCACGATAAAATAAAAGTCTACTAAGCATCCAGAAGACATAAAGATAAAAAAGTGAAGCTCATCTAAGGATCGTGGGATCACGGAATACACAAGGGAGACAAGCAGTGCGCGCACACGCCTATTGATCGGCTGGCTTTTAACGCTCGCTCGCGCCCCGTCGTCATTCAGGTCATTAGTTTCAGGCTCGTTTACCTTTCCGGTTAGTCGACTGGCCATGTGCGATCCTAATTTCGAATACTACCGAGTACCCGCTCCCGTCCCTCTTTTCTCTCTCTTTCTCTCTGCAAACTTGCATATACGACACGACTCGGAGCCTTTTTTCCATTCCGTCGGATTTCCATTAATCTCGTCGCTCGCTCGCCCGCTCCTCTCTCTTTCTCTCTGTACGTACGCTGGAACTGAATGACACTCGATCGGCCAATAACAGCTTTGCCCAATGACCTCCTACGCGCGGACAGCGACAAAAACCTGCTGCTCGACTGAAGCAGCTTGCTCCTTTTTCTCTTTTATTTTCCACATATTTTTTTGCCGCCCAGAGCCGTGTCGGCCAAAGGGATGAGGTAGAGACTCTCTCTCTCTCTCTCTCTCTCTCTCCCCCCCTCTCTCTTCCTCTCTCTTCCTCTCTCTTTCTCGATTTCAACCTCGAAATTGCCACAGTATCAATAACGCTTTTTTTTTTGAATATTCGTTTACCTGGAAGACTCTTGGAAAATACCAAGTATTTCGCGTAGAATAAGACTATTTAGCTTGTAAAACCTCATTGATTTCTAACTTTTACCGATATAATGTGAGTCTCGTGATTAACCTTGTTTTTAATTTATTTAGTTGGATCGGGCAAATTACTTTGTTAATGGAAAATTAATTTTTGAAACACGATATTTTCTGTATAAAACGAAACCATAATTTTTTCTATTTATTATTATCTAATTATTAACACCATTACACTACAATAAGTGAAGCGTTGTAATGCTATTCCCTCCAAGAGCGGGGAAACTTAAAACTCGCGATAAGCCCAAGCCGTCAGTCAGTTTAGGATGAGATTAATAGTTCATAAAATACTACACCTTAAAAAACTAAATGACTTAAAATACTGAATTAGTAGATAAACTTTAAGGCTCGCTGTCAATTACAAAAATTAATCGAAAAAAAATCTTTATTTTTATAAACGCGAGAGTTTGACTTTTGGTCGTGTTATTCATCTGCGTGGTGAACTGGCAAAACAGCTTCCGCCCGATAACACACTACCGATAGACTCCAATCACGTTCGGCTTTTCCAGATTAGCGGAGGATCGAGAAGTGAATCGCGCGGTTTCTCCTCGCCTGCTAGAAATTCCCTGGGCAACAACATCTATCAGTGAGCGCCTGAGCCAAGAAAATAATGCATAATCTTGTAATATGAAAAAAAATTTTAACTTTACGAATCTTTTTTTATTACAAAAATGAGAGTAAAAGCAAAGGAAAAACTTTTTTAATAGCAGCTCATTTTTTATTCCTACATATTCGAAACGAAAATATAAAGTTTAACTTTTCGCACTAGGCCTCTCTCCTATATCAATCCAACATCGCAGCGAAGTTCGGATAAGAATAACTAAACTTCCGCAAACGACGTTATTTCATTATCCAGTAATTATTTAAACAAAAAGATTGGAGCCCGTTGAAAACGAATCTAAAAGTAAGCGCAAAGAATGAAAGCCGCGCCATAAAATATTCAACGGGTCGCGAGGAGAGTAAGTATAAGTTTCCGTTCGCGAAAGGCCCGAGCCCGGGCCCGATGAAAATTAGTAAAAATTAAGGCTTCCGCCGCGCCGGAGCTCGAAATTACAACGCTTCTGAATTCGCCGTCTGGTTCTACTTGACTTGCTGATTTGTGACTTGGTCTCGTCCGCGGGCGGCAAAGATCCGCCGAATGCTGAATAATTAAGGCTTGACGGTCTGAAACGAATAACGCTATAGCTGCGCTTTTCTTCCTCCCCTCTTGAATTTTCGGCCACAATTGTCCCCGGCCATTGTGGGCGCGTAGCGCGCCGCGAGAAACTTTTTCCCGCCGCCCGCGCGGCGTCAGGCCATGCCCACGCTCCTCATTGTTATATAGGGCCGCTGTCGGCCGAAATTCGTATGCGGTTGCGAAGTTGGCCGGAAAAGCGGCACGTTTGGAAATACAACTTTTTTTTTTGCGCCTTGATTGAATGGAAAATTTTTCGAGCTTTTTCGGGCTTTCGCTCGGTTGAAAATTTCAAAGCTTTCGCTTTTCAAGCACGATGCTTTCTACTTTATAAACAAAAAATAATACTACTATCATTTGCATTTTGATTTATTATATCATCATTCGTTGCTATTGTTTTCCAAAATCCGTCAAGGCGTACGTATACACAAGCGAGCGCGAACTTTCGATTTTTTCCCAACACTGTCACGCTTGAGTTCCCGCGAGAGCAAATTAAACGGGATACATCCTCGCGTCTTTGCTGGTGCTCGCACAATGCCGCCTGTCGCCGCGGCGCTTCGCTGACTTTGTATATATATATATATACCTATGTATACGTCGACCGGGGCACCATTGTGTAGTTCAGCCGGAGCGAACGTGATTTACGGCAACTTTTATTTGGCCGCGGCGGTAGGGCGCGTGCCGTAAATTTATAATGCAAATTATCTCTTCTGCTCTACGAGGCAATGTTGTGCCGCGCTCCTGAGGGGCATTATCAATTGGCGATGAGCTCTTGATTTGAGTGATGAGGCGAAATTTATGTATTTTAATAATTTTCCGGATTAATTTTGAATTGCGTGCAAGCGGAAAGATGAAGGTATCAGGAGCTCAGTTGGACGGGGTTAGCGTTGGTGTAATTGAATTAATTCATTACTGAGAGATTAATAATTTTTCTACTTTATAATTCAATTTTTTAATAACAATAATTTTGTTTCAGATATGAAAATTCTTTTTAATACAAATGTACCTGCAAATCAATTTAAAATCCTTTTCCAAGCAATGACTTGCATAAATTAGAATTTGTAAATTTAATTTCTTTGAAATGACATTTCCTAATTTAAAGTTTCTGGTATCTTAATCAATTCAAAATAAATCTTACTGACAGCAATTAATTGATTCTGATTTCTAAATTCAGAAAATATGAATTTCCCTAGACTAATCCGAAATCATTTAGTGATGTAGTTCAACTCGGGGTAATATTTTCCAAATGTGGAGATCTAATTTATAATTGAGTTACGTGAATCACTAAAGGAGCTAAAATATTAAAGTGTAAGTGTCCCGGTCTCTGCTAATACGGATTCTAAATAATGTCTAACATTAAATTTTTACCAGCACATCCAGTCTGAATTATCAATGATAAAAAATGATGTTCAATTAATATCCAATAAGCTGCTATCTACCAATTTCCGCTCGCGTGCAATATTGAAAATCTCTTTTTCTCGGGCAAGTATCAGAAATATTTCGATCGAAAGCTAAAGCTTCTTATTCCTTCTCTCTGCAAACTAACTGACGGAATTTTTCGTAGAAAAATTCGAATTCTCGGAATACCTACCCTCAAAAAATAGCCTATTGCATCGCGGTGCTGGAAATAAAGCAGCGTGCGAGCTTTTACGTGTTTCCTCAATTTTTATCTGTAAGAAGAAGAAGCAGAGCCTTCTCTCGCCTTTTTTTCTCGAAATACCGAAGCGGGCCTCGAAAAATGAATTGCCACCATTCGCTCGGCTTCTCCCCCACTTTTGCTTATTTTCAGCTGGGTAGTGCCAAGAGAGATGGAAGCTCTTCCTACTTACAAATAGAATTGCGCAGTTTCCGGGTCGAAACTTTTGTGGAGATTTGATCAACCTTTTTGATGGGAAAGCATGCTTTAATTGAGCTATCGAGTAAAGAAATGAAAATATTAATTTAAAAGCTAGGCAATTATTTTAATTGAATATCGCTTTATATTTTAATGTAATACGATGATCGCATTGGAATTTATTCGGGTTTTATAATAACTTATAACCAAAGTGATCGCCTAGCTGCGCCATGAACTTTTATTACTCGTTCTATCGAAATAAGTGAATCAAATGAAAAGTTATTCGATTTATTAAAAGGTCTTCCATCCGGTGGGACAAACGCCAAGAGAAAATAGTCAAAAGTCATTAAAAAATCAAGGTATAAACAGGAAAACTGAACTCCGCGGAAAAATTCAATTCCGCAGACGGCCGTCGTAATCTCGGCTGCGCGAAGGAATTCAAAGGGCTTGTCTAACGAGGGACCAAAGCGTGATAACGCGCTGGCCGTGCGCAATAGTCACGCATAATCAACGATGTGCGGAGACGAGGTGGGAGGAGGCAGGGCGCGTCTAACGGCCCTCTGCGCACGTGTATTCGCGACGCAGGGCTGGCGCGCGCGCAGCGAATAACAGCCCCATTAAACTGACAAACGCCGCGGCATAAGCGCCGACGCGATACCAAAGGGATACGAACGAACGCGTTGCCTGGAATGAGAGAGAGAGAGAGAGAGAGAGAGAGAGAGAGAGAGAGAGAGAGAGAAGCGCGCATAGGCGTGTTGTCGGTAGCTACTTGTCGTCTGTGTTTTTAACGACGCGTGCCACGAGTAAAAATCTGGCGTTTACGTCGAAGGCCGCCTCGGCTTTTGAGTGCTCTCGTCTCTAACGCTTATCGGTTATTGTGTTTAATGCTATAAAAACGCTGAAAGCGAATGAATACGCATGTGCGGCGATTTATGACCCGCGACTTTTCGCTATTCGAAGGGATCGCAGTTTTTCAAAGCTTCTGTCCCGCGTATAAACGAAAATTTCCAGCGATATTCGCGTGCCGGTCGTTTTAAAGCAATTAGTTGATCCAAGCAAAAACGCAAATTTACCAGATTTTTTCTCGATGACATTTAGCGGCTCAAATGGAATATTAATGTTATCGATAGTACAGCATACCTTATGTAGTTAAATTATATCAGAATTCCATTAATCATAAGCGCCCTATATGTTTGTTAATTGAGTCGTACGTGCATGCTACAGCGAAGGGTCATTGAAAGGATAGTTTTGGCTAAATGTGATCCAGCTTACATTCGTGCACAGCGCACAGCGAATTCCGTTTGAATTCTAAACTATATATCAAAATCAGCCTGCCGCCGCTTCAAAAGGTATAATAATTTAAACACATCAAGCAACCTTCGATTTATCAGAGATATTTTACTTAATTCTGCAAAATGCTTCAATGACATTTTCATTAATGGTTAATTTAATTATTTTCAAATGAGGGTAATATACGCGCTAAAAAACATATTCACGTGCTTCGCATATTTCACTAATAGACGATTGCCTGTTAATTTTTTACTGGATATCAATAATATCATCTCTTTAATTATAAAAATTTAAAATAAGTATAACAGTGAAACCTACTTTTTGACTCGTTTGTGTATACACCTCAATTTTTTTTTCTAAGCGACATTATACTTAAATCCATAGTGATCAAAGCTTAAGCGATTAATTTTGAGATTATGGAAAGGTTATAATCGATTAATAGAGCCAAGATAACTAGGATTTGTTTTTAATAATAGGTTTGTGGAATATATTTTTGATAAGTTTTCGGTACGTGCCTGCATACATTGTAGCAATTAATACGACAGAAAGAGTACTAGTATGAGGTAAAAATTATTGTAAGATCTTGAGATATCTATAAGCCTATTCAAAACTACTCTTATACGAAGATACTCAAATTTTTTTATACAAAAATTTCAGTATAGTTTATGACTGGCTTACAAAATATTATAACAAATTTAAATGTTCATTTTACTTATAATACATACAGAAAACAATATAATAAAAATTACAGTAGTAAAATGCAAAATTTTACATTTTAGTTTTTTTAGAGTTTTGTTAGGAACAGAATACAAAATTTTTTATAGAATTTTAAATTCATATATTCGTTGACTGTAAATATTAAAAAAAAAAAATCTTTTTTTTTGTTTATTTTACAGGTCATTGCTAGTCTAATTAAAATATCAAAACAAAAGCATCTGGCCTAGACCGAATGATTGTGATCAGTTTCTGAGAACAGCACATGAATTTCAATTATTTTTTCTTCTAAAATTATCAACTCATCAGCTGTGCAAGCTTAGTCACAAGTTAAATTAATAACGATTCCTACGTTATCAAGTATATAAAGCTCTTAAAAACCTACATTTGAAATTAATTTTGTGTAATTTTAAATTTTGCTTAATTAGTTAAAATTGCTCTTTTGGTATGAAATTAGCACTTCTCTCATAGTTTTTAAATCTTATCAATTTAAGTAAATTGATTTCGATGGAAAGAAGCAAGTATATATTTTACTATAAAAAATAGTAATTATTTTACAATACAATATAATAAAATAAATCCTCATTCATAATACATAAAAATGAAAATAATTAATATATTTTGTAGGCTGTAACTGTGTGCGTCTACCTATATCCTCTTATAGAATTTCCGCGGTTCATTTCATTCACATTTCACACAAATGTCATAGTCGAAAGAGAGAGTGAGAGAGAACCTTGTCGATATTGGTCGAAAGATAAGCACTTAAGCCAAAGTACGGCACGGCGGAGAGTCCAAGACGGACTCGAGATCAGTGAAACATCCGGACCGGAAGATACGTAGACACAAACTGTGCACGCACTATGCATCGTCTTCCGCGCCTTTTAGCGTAATTGACTTTTCCGTCGCTGCAACCTAGCTCCGAGCAAGGATATCCATATTCTTATAAATAGGATTTCTCGTTTGTCTCGATTTTTAGCCCCCCAGGCTATGGGGGTATTGCTGCCTTTTTTCGCCTGGCCAAATGAAAAACGTGATGGTTTTTCGATTCTGATGGCTGTGTTCCGTGCGAGCGAGGATCGCATGCGGGCACCCTGCGCGCCACATCTCTCTAAGTCCAATTTCTCTTCTAGCTTGCAATATTGATGCATGAGACTTCGTTCTCTTAAAAGAAGAAGAACTTAACGATTCCTTGACTTTTTCATTTTATCTAGCGTATTTATTTAATTTTAAAAGCTTGATTTACGAGAAATTTCACGAGTAGTGATCAATATTTTATTGATAATAAATTTGCGAGTTCGCTTTGTAGTGGTTATTAAACTCATTTATTACACAAGAAAATAAAAATAATTCTATCTTTTACGTATTTTATAAAACTTATTTGCCGAAATAATTCACGAAGAAATTTACTTATTTAGGCCAAATGATTGTGATTTTGTTAAGTAGGTCTAACAAAGATGTGCAATTTATTAACAACTGCAACAAATGCATTAACACTAAGGTAACATACAGGTTCTAATTAGGATCTCTTTAATTTTCTATTAGGAAATTTAGATGAAAATGATTATTCTCAATTTTATAACGCATAAATTATAAAGCTACACATGTACTAGTGCAATTAAAGCAACCTATTAACATCTCATTTCATCAGTATAGGTAAACATGATGAAAATAATTCATTCAAATCAAATATCCATTAACCGCTGTCGGTACTGAAGAATATCAAAGTCTTATGAAGAATTAAATGACATTTTATAGGATTATTAAATTATTGAAATTATTGATCAGCTGCACCGTAGGCAGTAAACATGTTTAGCAGACTTTAATATCTAATAACCTCTAAATTACGCACGTAATAGCCTTTGGCAATATTGCTCTATTAATTATTTACATTTTCAGCTTCATCATAAACCACGCTCTGATTTAATATTTATTGGTTGGCCGAATTAATGCAAAGTTATTCTATTATCATGGGTTCCTGCATGTGCAGCGATAAGTCGTTTGACTGACATGATCATGCGAGTGTTAAAATTTTATGTTTGATATGATTAAAACCGATGTTTTGAGTAGTCGCAACTGCCAACAATCAAGATGTGTCTGAATAATTCACGAACCATCTCGACTCGATCAGATTGGAATATCTAGCGGTGACAAATAAATAAGTATTTGCTTGCACTATTCACCTCGTGTGTCGAAGTAGCTGGCAACCGAAATTAAAGGCCCACTTCGCACTCCGGCCATTTCGCTCGGACTAAGTGACGCGCTTTTCCGCGAACCTCCCCATCAGACGACGTTTTACGAGTACGCGCGCGCGCGCGCTCGGCATCCGAAATAACCATAAAAGTCCCTCTTTTTTGCCGCGCAGCGAACCGGCGGCGGCCATAAAAAATGCGCGCCACTGTCGGTAGGCAACGACTGAAAATCGCAGCGCGGCCTCGATCACTGTACGCCGCGCGCTCGTTAACGCCGACGTTTCCTGCGCGGAAGGCAGCTCGTGCGGCCTAGAGTAATTACAGTCTTCGTAAAGCCTGCGCCAACGAAAACTGCCCCGCGGCAACTTGACGAGCGATTCGTGCGTCAAATCGACGAGCCGGCCTATATGGCTTTGGCTACATGCGCTTTGACGCGTGTTTTTCTTTTCAACAGACTGACCGAAATTCTCGAAAGTTAGCTGACACCCCCTAACGTTTGCACGACTCCACTTTTCTCTGCACTGACGACTGCTCGCTAAATTTGCCATCTTCGCGCTACGGATCAATAACTGGAAAATTCAAAAGAAGCTGATTTTATCTTACTAGGAGCTCGAATCTACCTAATAGAGCTTTTTGCGCTATGAAGGACGTCTAAGTAAAAGCTACAATTTTTTTCATTTAACACCTACTTTTTTCTTATTATTAATATACTTGATTTATTAGCTTTATGCTCACAGCGCTGCGGACTAGAGTGGAGATAGGGAACGAACGTAGCACTTCTTTCCCGGCTCGGCGGGGATAAAGTACGCACTTTCCGCTAGGGGATGTCAAAAACTATATATCGTTAATCCAGTTGATGTTTCTAACACAAAAAATTTTTTGGTAATGAGTTTCAAACCCGATTGGGATTGAAATCTTTGGCCAGTTAAACTTTCTAACCCAACTAATTATCTTTCGTTTCCGCAGTTCATGTTTCTAACCCTATGAGCTATATATCGTTAATAATAGATGGAGAAGTTATCATCACTGAGAGGAATTTATTTCTCCATTTCTTTCAATATATATCGTTAACTCTGTTGATGTTTCTAACCTAAACAATTTTTGAGTTATTGGATTTCTAAGCCAACTAACTATCTATCGATAACCCCGTTGACTTTTCTAACCAAACATATTATTGAGTATACCCCCTCTCAGCCCCCTCCTCACCCACTATTTTCAAAGATAAAGGGCTTATTTGAGATATTAAGGACAAATATCGCGAAATTTTAAGAAAACGACATTAAATCGAGGAAAGTAACACAAAAATGTTAAAATATATACAGGATGCACTATTTTAATCGCCCCACCCGAATTTCTCGAAATCTAAGCTGGCTGCAAAAAAATTGTTCAGACAAAAGTTTAAAGGGACAAAGGAGGCCATCTATTGGTGAAGTTAGTATTGACCTTGAATTTCATTTTCGAGGGTATTAGAAGGTCACAAAGTTTTTTTTAAACCGGAACACCTAAATTTGACATCGGATTCAGAAAGAACTGTAAATTTTACGTCCACAATGATAGTTAATACATTTTTAAAATTATCTTGAATCGGTAAAATGAAGGTTAAACATTGAAAATTTATCTAAAACCTGTTTTTTCCAATTTTTGTTGTCTTACTAATACTACGAATTGCTCGCGACTAAGGTGGTCACCGAATTTTGACCTTGTGGAGTCAATTTTCAAGGTCATTTGAAGGTCAGCGTAAGTTTTTTAATGGAAACCCCTATTCTTAACTCTGGAATCGTATCAAGCCGAAAAAATCACGTCTAATTTGATACTTGAATCTGGCTGTTGCGACCTAGATAAGGTCAATTCACGGTCCAATGTTCACAAACTGTTTTTTTTTGCGTTAAGCAAATAAGAAAAATAATTTTAACGAAAGAAGAGAAGAATTTAAACGGTCTAAGTTGTAATTGTTGATTACAAAAATTAAACGTTCTAACAACTTAACTAAATAAACAACCCAAAGGAAATAAAATTAACTACGTCCACGTCGTTGTTTCTGGGAAACGCTAAAAGTAAGATTAATAACAAAAGTAACGTATTTTATTTAATAAAGCTGCTTTTAAATGAATTTTATATTTGTTATTTAGGTCGAAATGGTCAGTCATTGGTCCTTAATCATATTTAACAATTAAATATTCGATAAAAAAGTTTATGGACGAATTTTCAACATTAGACTTTGAATATACCTTGTCAAGATAGCAACGGCCAATTTCAAATATCAAATTAGACCTAATTTTTTCGGCTCGATACGATTCTAGGGTCAAAAATAGGGGTTCCCATTAAAATAATACTCTGACCTTCAAATGACCTGGAAAATTGACTCCCCAAGGTTAAAGTTAGATGACCACCTTTGTCGCGAGCAATTTGTAATATTAGTATGCCAACAAAAATTGGAAAAAACAGGTTTTGGATAAATTTTCAATGTTTAACCTTCATTTGTCTGATTCAAGGTAATTTTAAAAATGTATCAACTATCATTCTGGACGAGAAATTTACCGCTCTTTCTAAATCCGCCATCAAAAATAGAAGTTCCCATTAATGAAAACATTCTGACCTTCAAATAACCTTGAGAATAAAGATGAAGATCAAAACTAACGTTACCAAAAGATGGCCTCCTTTGTCCTCTTCAACTTTTGTCTGAACAATTTTGTTGCAGCCAGCATAGATTCCGAGAAATTCGGGTGGGCCGATTAAAATGGTCCACCCTGTATAAAAAAGTAAAAAAACAATATAAAATCCTTTATAATAACAGCTATTTTCGAAGATAAGGGGCATTTTTTGATAAATTACTAACAAATATTACGGAATATCATGAAAACGACGTCAAATCAAGTGAAATAAGAAAGTAAAATAATAGCGTTAAAATGTTAAAAAACAACGTAAATAGGTGAAAAAATACCGTTAAATTATCTAAAATACTGTTTTTTTTTAAGATAAAGGGAGATCTTTGATAAATTAAACCAAAATATCATAAAAAGGACGTTAAATCGAGGAGAATAATGTAAAAATGTTAAAGTGTTGAAAAATTATTTAAAAAAGTGAAAAATCAATATAAAACACTCTGTAATAACGGCTATTTTCGAAGGTAAAGGGCAATCTTTGATACATTAAGGCCTCAGGCCTGAGTTTAAACCTGAAAAAAAATCAAATTTAAATATAAAAATAAATTTTTTTTCTCTTTATTCTTAATTAACACGTTCAGGACGGGTAATGTATAAGCTTTTACTAGTCTAAAAGACGAAGCAGTTCTTGTTAATAAAACGAAG
>UELX01002349.1:0-31999 GCA_900480035.1 Eupelmus urozonus | reverse complement strand
GTGTGTGTGTGTGTGTGTGTGTGTGTGTGTGTGTGTGTGTGTGTGTGTGCGTGTATGTGTGTGCGTACATGCGCGCACGCGTGTCTGGGTACATACATTGATTTATGGTATTGCAGAGGCAGCGTTAAAGTCATAAATGACAATAAAAACGCTGCACCGGAACTTGATACTTTATTGCCTGTACTCAGTGCCGCAATTTTGCAATGTATCTCCGGCGATTTACAAAGAAACTGCGGAATCAAGCTATCGATCCGCTCGAATTTAAAGTGCCGAAAATGCCAACTTTTGCTGCAGTTGAGTTATGCGAAATTTTTTGCGGTTTGGGTTTGTTTTAATTTTTTTGTGTAGGAGTAGATAATAAAATTATTTTAAAGATGAGTTATAAATTTGAAACTAAGGATGTTCTTTTACAAAATCAAAAGTCAATATTTTTCCATAAAACAAAGATATTTTGTTTCTAATGCCTACGATAATCTCTGCATAATATTAGGGTGAGTTAACGACCAAAAAAAAGATCAGTAATTTTATAAATTGTATTTTTCGAATATATTAGCACTTTTTTTCATATTTTTTCTTTCTTTCATAATTCTTTCATTTTTTAAATTAAAACCCTATTAAATTCTTTCATATATATTCATATTTTTCATACTTCTGCGCAATAATTTTTGATTAAAAAATAGATTTATATTCTGCAAGCTATAAAAAACTAAAACCGCTTAGAAAAATTGAGGATAGTCGAGATTTTTAAAAAAGTCATTTAACCTTACCGTTAAAACCAATTTGTAATACGCGTAACTCGAAAAAAATTCCTTAGCTTTTATTTTAAATAATATTTATTATTTACTAATTTGCTCTAACAATATAAAAGACTTTACCTACATTTTTTGATTACTTTATATGAAAAAAAACTCTAAAAATATGTGGGACCTCTCGAGGCGTCCATTATATTCGCCCCTTAGCAAAAGAACATTCTTAACTTTGGAAAAAATTGAGATACAAGATTCATCTTACGTGACAAAAATATTCTTTAAAAAGGCTCTGTTAAAACAACACCAGGCCATTATTACATAAGCTTCTGACATAGAAAAGCTAATTATTTAGCGACAGCTTTTTTCTCATCTGCTCTGCGCACTAACAAACAATGCACGTCATAAAAGTAGATCAAACAAAAATAAACTAAATTAATTAGGACGCTCGAAAAGTTTTGTCCCCCCCCCCCCCTCCAAAGAGAATTTCGTATAGCTGCCCTCAAAATACACGGGCAATACGGGGCACAAAGAGGGGAGATAGAGGGTCAACCCTCTCGCTTCACACCCCCATTTTCACTCGTTATGAAAGCGACGTTACGTAGCCGTCCGGTGAGAGTAATTGCCCGTAATAATCGTTTTACCAGATGGGCCGTAGGGACAAGAGATGAAAAATTATAATTTCGCTTTCCGAGGCTCTCTGCGTCGCCGGGCACGCGTGTAGCTGTGACGATGATGTTATAGTTTTTTACTGCTATTTTTTTAAGACTTCTAAAAAGCTGGTTTTATGTTGTTTTAATAGGGATAATATGGTTTTTACATAGAGAGTCGAGAGGATTATTGTTGCGATTACACGCTTATTTTTTGACGGGTTCATACAGTTTGTATTATAACAGGAAAATTTGGGTCACTGATTTAAAAAGAAAATTTTGGGAGATAAATAAAAACAAAATTAAAAATTTATTTTTTTAAAACAAGTGAACTTTTAATGTAAAGTAATTTTATGTTAATAATGAAGAAAATTGATAATGAAATATGTAAATGAACTGCTTATAATAATCTTTAATGATTAATAAGATTAATGCAAAACTAATTACTTTTATGGAACACACTTCTCCCAAAGTTGACTAATGAAAAATCAATAACCGACGAAGATAAATATACCTTGAAAATATAATTTGCACGACAATAACCCACCGCGCCTTCTCGTTCATTAATTTTGCAAGAAAGATTGATCCTGGCCAGACACCGGATGTACGTCCACGCAACTTTTTTTTACGCCCCTTCGATTATTCACAGTCAGCTTTGCAATATCTTTCAGATCCTTTGTTTTATTTAGATCATCTATTTCGTTAAATATTTTGGGCATCGATTCAATGGTTTTGATATTATTAATTTTCTAATATTTTAGATTTTCAATGCAGTAGATGCATCTAATATGATCCATGTAGTTCTGAAAGCATGGTCAGAGTGAGCAAAAATGTAATTATGCGCCAAATGGCCTTTTAACATTTAAAATTCTGATTAAAAATAATATTTTTTTTTTAAGAATTCTGTCTGATATTTATTTTTAAGAAATTTATTTTAAAATTAAAAATTATATTTTATGAACTCATTTCATAATTAAAAAGAATAATAATTATCATTAATTAACTATAATTTCAGAAAGAAAAGAAACGACTTTTCAATCAATTAAAAATATTTTAAACGGACGAGCAGATCTTGAAAATTTGAACTGAAAATATTTGAATTTCTTGAAATATGTAAATTAAACTTGAAAAACGATATATTTCTTTAATGAGCTTTTCAACTCGTTCACTTAGAAAAACAGCTCTCCCCTCGACTATCCGAAGAAAAGCAGTCTTTGGAAAAATACAATAATCCTATAAAACAAAAATGATAATGCCGAGGCAGAAAGAAAAGAGAGAAAGACCGCTAGAGCAGAGCAGAGCCAGACAGCGAAAAAAGAGAAAATTAAAGATGGGGTACAGAATGGCCCCCGACGACTAATTAATCGTGTATTCAAATTGCGCCCCTGATGAGACGGCGGCCAGAAAAGTCGATAGAAGAAAAAGCCAAACGCGACTCTAATTAAAGCCGATTCTCGATGGCCGACGCGCAAGAACACAACGGCAGAAAAGCGATAACGGACAATGTGCGAATAATGGCGTAATGACGGGATATTTCGTTAGTTGATAACCCTCGTTATATTAGGGAACAGTGGAATATTTTCGACTGTATCCTTTATTGCTTAATTAGTGTTAGTGTGCCAAGTCGACAAGGTTACATTGTTATTTTAGGTTGAGTTGATTTATTGATAAGATAGATCGTAAGCAAGATTATCTGTAAAGGATCAGCATTCATTACAGTAAATTGTCATGAAAAAATGCTCACTATAGATTCTCAAATATATTGTGAAGATTGTAAGTTGATTTGATATATATTATAATAAATATATCTTTGAGTTTATTTTTGGGAAAACAAAGATAAACTTTTATGGATATGTCATAAGAAAATATGTGATAGGTTTTTAAAATTTTTAAATGTTCCAGTTACAAATCAATAGCACTCACTTATTTACTAATTCAAACTTATTGATTAAAACGTGAATAAAAAAAATTAAAACAAAACATAGATCCTAGTTTAAGTCTAAATATCTCGAAATGGCAATTAAAATAGTTATTAACTAAGGGAACTGGCTTGTTTTTTTGCTCGAATAAAACGATTTTTTTTGGCCATTCACATTTTTTGGTCAAATCTATAATTTCAGATTAAGCTAACTTTTACTTTGTTGTACGTTGTGGTTAATACTGGAAAGTTCTTTCAAAATCAGACACTCGTAATGTTTGTAAATTAAACTTTCTGTTGCTAATGTTTGCAAATTAAAGTTTCTGATGTTAGCAGTTTCTAGACCACCATTACTCAAAATAAACTTGAATCTAGTTTTTGTATTTTAAAGAATAATTTTATAATGTACCATTTTACTACTTATTTAATAGCTAAAAAATAATTATAAGCTTAATAATTTTAAAAATATCTTATGATATATGTCAGTGAAAAAATGGACTCCATTTTTAATCTATTTTTGGTTAGACTGCCTACTTCTTAGTGAAAAAAATCATTTTGACTCCCACCAAGACCTTTATCTCAACATTTTTCCGTCAAACGGAAGCAGACTATCGATCTAAAAAAAAATTCGGAGCAAGCCTAAAATATTCAGGCGCCTTCGAGAAAAAGCAAGCCATCGCGCGTACATCCCGGTCGTCGGGCTTCTATTATTTCGAACATTATTTTCGAGTGTTGTCTGGGCGCGACGAGCTTTCGCTTTACACTCCTCCGCGAGTTTTCTCCTTTTTCCGTCTCGACAAGGCGCAATTTCAACGACGAAGGAACTTTCACGCTGGGAGAGAAAAAGAGAGAAACGGAAGATCAGAGAGACAAACAGGAAAAAACTCGCGCGAAACAAAAATGAAGAGAGCAAGAGGAGCGCGGAAAAGGAAGGCGCGAAAGTAAGACGTATATGGGCTGGCGAACAATGAAATAAAGGTTCGAGGTAAATTCGGTTCGCGACTGCGTGATGCATTTTTCCGGAACATGTATATGCGCTTCGAGTGGTAAATTAAGAGACGTCGGTCAATGAACGCAGGTATAAATTGGATGTACGTATACGTAGCTTTTCAGCTTCGCTCATTATACTGGGATGACTGATGACTGTGCGAATATGCCATTTTGATGTTGCCAATTTTCATGTTTTTTAATTTTTTTATTATTTATTTAGCCATTATTTATCACCTGCAGCCCATTTTGCCAAGTAAATGACTCGTATAACCTTTTGTCCATACCATTTCCTTTTCCTACTTATCAAGTGATGAACTTTAAAAGTTGCTACGGATACCTTTGTGCATCATCCGACAGCGTTTAAATGTTTTGAGTGGTTGTATCAGATTCCGTAGACTTTAATACCAGAAACGTTCATATTATCTGCCAGTCAAATTTTGTTAATAGCAAAAAATCATTTAAACGATCACCAAAGTTGCATGGGTTACCCAAGCTCAACCATCCAAATAGTGACCGCGCCCAGCGAAGCCCAACTCTGATGATCGGTCTATAGGTGCAGTTCAGCTAACCCACCAACCTGCCGATGGTTTTGCACAGAACTTTGATGTGTACATTGTTTTTAGGTTAAAAGGTATTAGGGAAGGTCGAACGGAAAGTTTCGTTTCCATAAATCATCACCTTACAAGAAAAAACTTTATTGAATAGAAGGCAAAAAATAAAGGTCAACCTGTGACACGGCGAATTCGCATGAGTCACGCGATCACAGAAATAAAAAGAACAAACATAAATCGAATGTACACAAATCATCGTCTTTATATTCACCAGACGACTTGGTACGAAATTTATAGAAGTTACATTTTTTTTTAGAAAATATAAATCTTCTGACATTTCTTGGGATTTTTTTGGTAAACGATGTCTACTGAAAAATGTAAATTACAATAAAAGTGAAAAAGGATGATTTACTATGATAAAAAAACTAACTTTAATACCTACAATCAGAAAAAGAACCAGAATTTTTAAATATTTTTTTAATTTTACTCGCTATTTTAAAATAAACACCCGGCTTACGAAAGAAGTGATTACGGCCAACTAAAATTTAAATCTCGCGCAACCTCAATAAAATATACAATTTTCATTTAGCACACGAAATCATGGTCAATTTGAACGTTTATTTTTCGTAAAGGTAAATAACGAGAAAGTAGCACAAACACACACTGAATCATTAACAAACCAATCTCCCAACATAATTTCCCCAAAAACATAATCAGACCCGAAAAGTCAACATCCCCTCACTCAGCCCACCTACACAATCACCGCAAAAAATAGCCATGCAATGCAACAATCGCTTCTAAAAATCCAGCGAACCATTCACCCAGCCTGCACCCTTACAGCTCACGTGATCGATCGCCTAGCTACATGTGTGCGTGAGAAAATGAAATTCCACAGCAGGTGGGATTACGCGATGGTCCGTAAAACGAAGGCAGGCGGCCGTACGAGTGTATCGGGCAGTGTGCATTGAGAACTATGGCCGAATGAGTGCCTTTTCTGCGGCTGCTCGCGTTCCTGGGGGCATCGAAGTGCCCTTCCTATAGCGGACCGGCAGAAGAGGCTATTGTTTATTCCGATGCCGCCGCGAGGGCCGAGCGATGTGGCTGCTTACGGTGCTTGGGAGATCGGAGAATGCGGTTTTATGGGTTTTTGGGTCTGTCAGAGGAAGTTTTTTCTTTTTTTTTTTTTATTTATAGGTGATTTTAACGTATTTTTTTTATGGGACAGAGTTGTTTTTAGAGGATATGGGTTAGAATCCTGGATAAATAAAAAAGAGAAAATCAATTAATATCGTAGCTGATTTTAAAATGATATAGAAAAAAGGAGTTTATTCAAGTTATTCTAAAGATTATTTTTAAACGTAGATGTATTAATTTGTTTCAAAAATATTTGAAGTAAATACATCATTTTTAGACTTTATATAGTCATACGTAATTTTTAAAACATTTTTATTAATTAATTCATCTTTTCACAATATCGAGTAGTAGTAACTTTATTTCGATTTTTATAAAAATTTCCAATGAATATTTCAATACAAAGCAGCGCATACTCGTAAGCTCACTTAGTTGTATTAGTCCTATAACGTTGCCCATTGATTTATGGCTGAAATGGTCCAGCGAATCTGTTCCTGGTCGTAAAACCGACGTAAAATCGCGATGAACTAAATTATGCAAAAATTATACTCACTTTATCCTACCCCTAGAAGCGATCCGTTCGTCGTTACAAAGAGATAATAATATCCCCGATAATTTATGCATTACGACTTTGTCATTTATTTTGCTTCCCATATTCCTATATGCGTGTCCAGTACTCAATAGTGGTTATGATTATGCAATATAAATTTTATTTATATACAATATGGAATTTACGTATAAACAAAAATCCGATACTTCAACCTCTAGAATCACAGAATTTTAACGTTAAAGATGAAAAATAAAAAAAAGAAAAAACTTTTTAAAAAGTCACACAAAAGTCTCAGAAAAAAAAAATCTAGCGAAATTTTCATTACAATCAGAAATCATTGAACACTTTCCTTTTTAAATGTTTTCAATCCACACTAATTCAACAATCTATCCTCGCTAGCATCGGAGCTCAGGCAAGAAAAATCTCACAGCTCATCAGTCGCTAAGCTCGTCACCTCTCGCAGCGCTCGCTGAGAGCGCACTGGAGAAAAAGATAGAACAATCGGCAGATAATTGGCTCGGTCGAGGAGCCGTTAATTTGCGCGCGATTGCGAACCTCGGAGTCTCAGGATTGAAAAGCGCCGCGGGACTTTCCAGTGTTAAAGCTCAATTAAATACTCCTCTCCCTCTTTCGGGAGAGCCGGAAGAGAAGCTAGCCGCGGGGTGGACACCGTGAGCATGGATATTTTCATGGTACCTTCGTGCGCTCCGATGAGCCGATCACTTTGCAGTCACGCGCGTTTATCGAATCGAATTGATCAGGGCTGGGGGATTGTAAAGGATTGACATTGAAAAGGTTGGATTAAGGGTGGGCACGGGCGGTGTGTTACTTATAGGCAGATCTTTTAATTTTGTTGGTACTTTGCTGTTTTTTATCTGGTGAGTAAATTGTGGAGAAATGATGAAGGATTGCTTGTTTTTCTTTCACTTCTATTCGCTTTTGAGTTTGATAGGTTTAATTAAATGTTTCGAGGAAAGAAAGAAGAATAACGTCATGTTATAGTCATTTATTTCATATATTGCGCGAATAAGTTTGTTTTATAAATAAATGAATATTTTAATTTGTGCTATTTACAAATTATGAGTATATATAAAGATTCTTAAATTGTTTAAGTTTTTTAAACTCAAGAAAATCTTTATATTCTAAAATCATGGAGCATCAATAAAACCTAGTGTAAGACTGTGACTATGAAACCTGTAAGAGAGTAAAGTACGTAACTGTAACTGTTTGAAAGCCACCACATTAACAAAGTGCACCGGAGCAACTGCAGCAAAGAAAGTTGACGGCCGCTTTGCTAAATCCAATTTAACTTGTGCCGACAGTTCCGCAAATGACCTTATGAAAATTTTGCCAAAACATTCTCATCGCATGCGCGTAAGGACTGAAAAGTTGAGAGCGAGAAAAGGCTAGACGTAGCGTAAAAGACTAGTGGTCGCAATGTAAAAAATGGCTCTAAGGCCGAAAACGTATAGAGCTTCCTCTCTTCCAATCTAATCCAGGTAAATTACTTTTTTAAGGGAATATCAGTTTCTTGCATTTTTCCACATTTTCGTTTAAAACTTAAAATTTTTAGCTATTACTGAATACTTTTCGATCTAATCCAATTATTTTTTTTCTATCTGCAATATCCACTGTGAGGTCAAATTTTCAGAAATTCGCCTGGAAGTTTCGCGCTCGGGGCAACGCTGTTATCTCCTGTTCTCGTGCCCAGGGCCTCCTACACCTAATCAATCGCCCACGGAACCCGCTAGTTCAGTTCAACTTGAGTACAAGTATAGAAACTGGTGCACTGGCTTCGAACTATCCGCTTTTTTTGTATTTTTCTTGGGAAAACCTTCGCTGGTCGCGCGCTACAGATGATGCACTTTGCGGATTAATTAAAGTTTGGTGTGCTAAACATATTTTTTTCTTTTGATAAAAACAGACCTCATACCTAATAAGTTATATTGATACTTAACAAGCGAACCATAAGTGAAATAAGCCACTTTTTAAATTTACATATATAAATACCATAAGTCTTCAAAATAATATTAACTTTTGTTTTAATATAAGTGTGTATTAAAAATGTAGTTAATACTTATAAGTAATTAAAATATACGTTTAAATTTAATAGAACAGTACTTTGTGTATCGAAAAACGAAATTCCAATCTTACATTTCAACTAACAAAAAACACAGAAATTAATACTTGAATTTTAAAAAATATGATGCACATTAAGGGAGAGTGATTTTTTTGATCTTGTGTGTTTGCAATACATTAGGTACGACACTTAAATAAATAAAGTAATTAAAACATAGCTATATTAATTTTATTTTAATTTACACTTATCTCATGTAAAATTTTTTTAATAGAATTTAATTACGCAATAAATCACTATATACAAAAACTGTGTGCAATCATTTTAAAAGCAAATGTATTTTATTTAATTTGAAACTCATTTCAAATTTTGTAATAAAAAAATATTTGTTAAACTGTTATATTATATAACAGAAATATATACTTCCATCATAAAAAATTAATTGCAATTTTAAAAAAAATTCAAGCAAAAAAAAAAAATTATAAACGGTATTTTCATAAAGTGTCTTACCAAACCGTGCATATTCTACTGAATGTGTAGATACATTTCTCATTATCCACAAGAACATTTTCATATTTTCCACACATTACAACGTTAGCAACTTTTTAAAAAATTCACCCTTTCACATGATTTTAACAATATAAAAAATAATAACTTTTCCCTGAAACAAAAGGGCGATGTCATAATTATAATATTTACATAATTATCTGTCTCACCTCTCCTTCGCGTTTTTTAAATCAAGCCTCTAAAAGCTGAATTTCCTCTCGCTGCTTTCATACAAAAACAAATTAACGTTATCCCATGCAAAACTAAATTGTTTAAAAAACAACAATCAGAAGACACCAAGCTCTCCAACATCCAAAACAATAATCTCTCCCTTTAATTCCCTTCGACGTCGACACGCGTTAACTCCTCGACGCTTGGAGCTTCAAGCGTATGGAAAAGATGCGGTGTACCGAAACCAACAGCTCTTCCCAGCGGACACGCTCGGCCGGGCGCTGTACATATCCCGAGACGTGTCTTCCCCGTGCGAATGCATACTTTGAAGTCTCCCTCTCTCTCTCTCTTGGCTCGTGCGCATTCGCTTGGCGCAACCGACGTCAAAAGCGCAGAAGCGCATTTTGTCTGACGTTTTGGCCCCTGCACTTGTTGAGCCTCGCCGAAATAAGTTTGCGCCGAGGCCGCGTTTCAAGCTCACTTGCGGTGTAAGGCTTTGTGCGTAGTAGGGGAGGTAAGATGCGGGCTTGAAGTCATTTCGAGCGCGGCGCGTTTTTCGTCTTTGCGCGAGAGATGGGTGATTTTCTCCTTGATTACCCGAGGAATTGGACGGAGCGTGGGTGCGAGACAGATGGGATAGAATTTATATGAATTATTATTTTTTTTTTTTGTTGGAGCGGTTCTTTTTTGTGTTTATGTGCGTTAAGTTACTGCGAGAGTAACTGTATTGTATATGTTTGTAAATTTCAAGAGCTTTGCGAGCTTATCTCTGTAATAATCTTCGTAACATTTGTATTTAAGAATATAAAAAAACGTGGGAAAGTATTTTCGAATCCTCTTTCGAGAAAAAGAACTGAAATAGATTGTCGCAAAACTTGATGAAAGGTAACGAATTTATAAAACTTTATTGAATTAAAGTGATTAAAATAATTCATATTACTGCATTGACCTTCACCGTTTTCATCTTGAATGAATCGCGTTATAGATGAACAGACTAATTAGGTAGACAGAATAATTAACTTCAATTTGTATTGATACTCTTTCTATTCTTTCATAATACCAAGAATTAACAAGCAAAATATTTTATATATTTTACCTAATCTTAATCAATAGTTAAAAAATATAAAATAGTAAAAGTTTGAATAAAATATTAAAATGTTTGCTATAAACTAAAAATTTTAAATTTTTATCATCTTTTTTGGGTCTAATAAGCAGTTCATTCTTAGGTTTGTAAAATGTCTGTATTTAAATAAGAAAATATAAATTTAATTTACATGCTTGGTAAAAATCCTTGGTATAATTTTACGACGTGAAAGCACGTACGGCATGCATGTAAAGTATATAAAATATTTTAAGACCTACAATTTTTTGCTCCAAGCCAGTCAAGAAAATAAAATTTACAAGTATTTTTGAATAAAGTTAATAATTTTTTAAATAAAAGAAGTGGTTATTAAGAACTTTACAGAATGATAAATTTGAGATAAAAATTTCAATATTACATCTGCTATGAAAAAGAATTTATTCAACTGGAACTTTTAAAGGACTTTACATAAAAAAATAAATTGGATCTGGTACAGTACTTATAAAAAAAAGAAGGTTCAAATACATCGATCAGATTAAATTATTCGTCATTGTGTAAACAATATAACAAAAATTATTAATCAAGAGTTAAAAAGAGCAAGAGTATTAAGTTTATAACCGTAAGCTTTTAACTAATAAAATATAATCAATACGATTGAATAAAATTTTATTGATATATATGATAAAATCAGTAGCTTTTAATTAAATCTAAAAACTCGATACATATCTTCATGATATGTGAACCGAATATATCCATTTTATTTGTGTTTTGGAGAAATTGATGAAGGTTGAAGCAAATAGTTGAATATACCTAAATAAAAACAATTAAGTAAGTATTTATTTAAAGTACAGTAGAGTTATCCGAAAAAAACGAAAAAACTTGATTTTCAAAAAGAATGGACTTAGTTTCAATTCATAAAATTAATAGTTTCAATTTATCTCATGGTCAGTAAAGTAAATATTCTTCTCTTTTTCACAATACGTATTTTCAAAAAAAAAAATTAATTATGGCATAAAACAATAAAAGAAACGAACCTATCCAAATTTGAAAAAGCGATCTCCATAAAAGATAATCCTTGGTAATCCTCAGAACAAAAGTAGAAGCAAACTCCTTGACAACTTATTTTACCCTGCAACAAAGTTCGCTTTTTTAAAAGGAGAAAAAAAAAAGAAAAAAAATTAAAACGCTCAAGCTGTCGTAAATCTTAAGAGCAAACATCTTCTTCATCCCGCTGAACTTTGATACTCCTCCGGCAGCTATCTCCAGCGCATACGAAAAATGCTTGCCTCTGCTGCGCGCGCGCGCGACATACGTAGTCGTAAAAATTATCAAAGATAAAGGCGTACACATAAAAGCCAGCTCGATGCAGAGAGAGAGGGAGAAAAACGGGCAGAAAGAAAGGGAGAGAAAGACAGAGAGGTAGAGTAGGTCGAGCTCGCTGAAGCTTGCGAAGAGAGCGAGCAAGAAAGAAAAGTAAGCCAAGAGAAAGAGGGGGCAGCCAGAGGGGGTAGGGAGATCGACGTTTTAAGCAAGGTGTGCCGGTGCGTGTGTGCCTTCTTATCGCTCTTTGCAATAAGGAGCGACTCGGCGCCTCCTAACACCCCGACCTCTCTTTCTCTCTACCTCTCTCCCTCTCTCTCTCTTTCGTTTTCAAATCCCGAGTCGCTACTCATTTCTTGGGCTCTGCGGCGTGCTAGAGCGAAAAGACGACGTGTCCGAGGAGCAGGTTGCTATAGCAACGGGATACGCGCGAGGGTGGCAGGGCGGAAGTGGAGGAGGGGGTGGCTCTCAGTGGTTCTCAGCAGCTCGCGCGCGGCCGTGTTACCTCAAGGCCGAGCGCCGCGACTCTCTAGGTGTATACGAGAGAAGCAGCTTGAATTATTTATGGAGAAGGACGCGTGTAGTGCAGGCGCGCTTCCTTTTTTCGACAGCCGAGGAGGAAGGACGATAGGATCGCCGATCGCCGAGGCAGAGTTGATCGATAACGAGAGAGTTGGAATATAAGAGTCGGAGAAAGGTTGGCTCTTGGGTTTGGGTTTTATGCGAGGCCTAGATTGAGTTGCTAGCTTTTCCGGGATGGTTGGGAGAGTGTCTTTTGATATCGCGGGGATTGTAGTTTTTGCAGTGCCGATTTTGATGTACTGTGGGTTTGTGGGGCTAGTTTGAGATTTAATCTGCCAGAAATGCAAATTAGTATTTATATGAGTAGAAATTCGTCAGTCTGTTAATAATTTCGGTCGGTCACACAGCCTAATTAGGAGAAATATGAGTAACAATTTTATTGATTTAAATTCTATTTAGCTTAATAAATATGGTAATTTTAAGAAAGCTTAAAGAATTTACCGATAATAAAACTTACTATATCATTTATTTATTCTGATAACTGATATAAATACTTCGACAAGACGTAGTCATAATATTATTGTCCTTCACTTACAGTCTAACTCTTACTATCAAATAGTCATATCATTTTCGATAAAAAAAACGTTTTAACATTTCATACTAAAGTATTTACTTTACTTAATCAAAAACACTAGCACCACACCCACCAACGTAACAATTCTTCATCAAGCAACCAAAACAAACAAAAAAGCTCGAAAAGCCCATTAACCTCCCCAACCACTAAACCTCTTCTACTTTATATCCATTCGATTAGATTATAACGCAGCTCCGTTGTCAGACTAACGGTTCAGTCATTAAATTCAAAATTCATGCGAGCAGGCAATCAAAGCCCGGGGAAGAGCTGCATTCGGCGCACGGCTGCTCAATTTATCGAATACAAAACGTATTCCCATTGAGATGGAGCCCGTTTATTTCGGCATTGTCGTCATTGCGCGTTTGTGTTTTCCCTGCAGATGCTAATCCAGCGTAAACACGCGCGCGCGCGCTCGCGAAATTATACGGAGAGGGAGAAACTTGACACAGTGGGAATAAATGCAAATCGGCCGAAACTACGGTTACTAGTCGCACCCCTGAAATTTGTAGGTTTTACCGGTGCTCGGAAGTTACTGGCATTGTTTGTGTGCGGTTAATGATGAAAATTGCTTGATCAGTCCGATGGAAAGAGTGTGAAATGAGAAGCTAATGGATGCGACTTGCCTCGCGTGACTTTGTGAATTCATATATTAGGTTTATAGGTCTGACGGATTTGCTCGCTGTAATTTATCAATCTACGCCCCCTGTGACTTGCGCTTTCTGACCCTTCAGTGAAAAGTAGTCATTATTTTTAACAAAACATTTCTTAGTAAATTTTAAAATTGATTTTTAAAGAACGTGTAATGCAACAAAATATATTTCATATTCTTCTGAAAGATATAAAGCCAACTTTATCGAGACAAATTAGTTTCTTCACTTTATTCAACACACTTCCGCCGATCCCTTTTGAAATTGAAATTACTTCCATTCCAACCTTCGTATAACCGCACAAACGCGGCCGAACACGCACACGTAGCCATACTGTAGCTGGCTCAAATTACGTACGTGCGGACGCGAGGGGGTTATAAATTTAAAAATTCACAGATCTCATAAATCCATCATCGTCAAACCATAAAACTTTCCCTTCCTCTCTCTTTCTTCTCCTTCTCCGTCTAATACAAGCCCGCGCCCGAGATAATAATAAAGCTTAGGCAAAAATGCGCGAAGAATTCCCGCCATCCCCGATGAAATTGCTGCTCCTTAATTAATAAATTTCTAATGGATTCCCGTCGTCTTGGAAAAGGATGTATACGTAGAGCGTTGGCCCGAGAAATCAAAGAGTCGATCTCGTCTCTCTTACCCCCCTCTCTCTCTCTCATTCATCAAGGAATTCGAAAGCCGACTCGCGCGTAATGACATTCGAAGGAGGCAGGCATCACGACGCAGGAAGCAAACTACTCCGACATTTACTCCAGAGCTATCGCGGTGTCGTCGAGTCTGCCTCTTTGCAGAGGACTCTCTCTTATCTTAGAAATCTCGGTTTGCTGTTATGCGAATAATTTAATTAAATGGATAATTTTGCGCGTTTACGTGGGGCCCTGAGAATTATTTATCGTCGAGCTTGGCTGGAGTTTGGACGAGTTGAGTTCTGACTGGAAGCGTGGTCTGTCTTTTTTTAGAAATAAAGCTAAAAGTGGCTCCTTGCTTTGTTGTTGAATTTCAATGCACGATTTCACAATAATTGCAGTTAGGTTAGTAGTAGAAGAAAAAAGAATAAGCTTAATTTTTAGGATTTATTTGTGACTATTTTACTGGCAAACTGTAAGTTCTTGAAATTAATTTTCAGTTTTTATATTATTGGAAAGTCTGCGATAAAGAAAGTTGATTATTCTTTGAATTTTAGTTCCTCTTCCTTTTAAATTGAATTCATGCAAACGAGGGTCGAGTCTTGATTGAATTGTTCTGAAAATAGTTTCAATCATCCAAATTTCATTTACTGCCGTTCTAACTCCGTTTTTACTACGATAATATTAATTTTCTTACTTGTTGAAAGTGAGTTTATTATTAATTTTAAAAGGGGTGTAAATATTTGTCACGGACAGTAAACTCGTCTTCGTTAGAAAATCAATTTTTTCGCACTTGTATCGTAAACTACTATTACCTATGACAGACTTTATTTATCTGTTAATTTAGTAAACAAATTCCTAATACAGGATATACACAGTAAAAACGGTAAACATATACGTACACCGTGCAAACCTTACATATCTTCGAGTTTTCTTTTATCTCACAATTGTATTAACATAGTCCCTAATAACTACAAGCAGACGTTCTTAATCTGCCTTCAACCAAACCCACCACTACAACTACCCCAAAATCCATTCATTCGATCGAACCGTCCCTCCTCTTCAATCCCCTTTCTTACCGACATTACAACGCTTCCCCAACCTCGAGCCAGCATCTACCATATCCATTCTTTGAACCGGTGCTCAAAAGCAGCTAAACCCCCAGTACAGCAGGAGAAACTCTAAAGTTGCGGCCGAAACTCGCTCTCGAGCGCACTGACACGCGCGCGCAGGGCAATAGGCGAGCTTGCGGGCGGGGGAAGGAGCCGGTGTTCCCGAGGGTCTCGATACTTCCCTCGTGGGACTCGGAGCTTTTTTCTGGCTCGCTCGTTGCGCATCCGCGCCGCCCAACCCCTTTGGCCTCCCAGGCAACCTCGTTGGCAGCCCGTTAACCCAGATATAGGCGTACATCCTTGCGCCTTTTTTATTTCGCGAGAGAGTAAGAGAGAGAGAGAGATCGTAAAATCATTTTTTCAAATGAGCCCGGTATGTATCTTGAGAGAGAAAGAGACGTGGTGTTTATGCGCGGCTGGTTAATAAAAATTCATGCGCAGCTACAATATTCATGGGGGAAGGCTCCCGTGGATTCGTCTGCTCGCTGGCGGAGCTTCTTCCTTTTGCCTTTTATTTTCCAGCGCGTGTACGGCTTGATGTTACGGCCGGGCGAACGAGCTTTGAGAGCGCGTCGCTACAAATACGGGACACGACGGAGCTTTTTGGCTTTTAAATTTTCTGAGGCCCGTGTGTATGAATGCGTGATTAATTTCATTCGTCCGCTGGAATGCGGAATGGCCGTGCTAGCGTTCGATTGCTTTCCTTGGTAAATGAAAGCCCATTTATCACGTTTTCTGTTTTCGGAGCGCTGTGTTTCGTGCTGCGAGCGCGGAATGATTTACCGGATAGCTTTTCTAATCAAGAAATCGACTGTTCAAATTCCACTAAGATAACGGTATTTTTATGGTAGCTAGAGTGGCTCGGGCTACAAATTCGGTTGTCGCTTTGTTTTCGAATTGTTCAACTATCGATATCTTGTATTTCTCATTGTTAGTTACGTTTTTATACTACGTATGTAAGAGAGATTTTGATGAGGTAAAAACTCGGAAATTTTTTCGTCCAATTAAATATAATTATTTTTGCTCCATACAAAAATACATCAGGAATATTGAGATTAGATTAATTTTAATTTGCCATTCTGCCAATAACATATTCATCGTGCAACGGTTCATTTGTTTTATTAACTGAATGTTCATATATTATTCACATGTACATACGAAGTTACATTCAATTCAAATCATTCGATTATTTATTTTCTGGCACAGAGTTTTCTATTACACATATTGAAATAAAATATCGATCCATAACAGTAAACATTAATCTTTCTACACATATCCCTCCAAAGATTACTCTGAAAAGCGAAAATAACAATCAAACCCATATAACCCATATAAATAATATCGAAATAAAAAAAATCATAGCGCATCGTACACAAAACTAAAATACTTTTAAAAAAAAATCACGCACCAAGCCCGCGCAGTTTCATTATTTCCTCTCGCAACTCATCGCTCCCCTGCATTAATCTAGCTTCCTGCCTGCCTCGCCGGGAAATCCGCGGGATACACACACACACACGCAGACCGAAATGCACTCTCCCACCTATATTGGAGTCGCGAACACCTCGCGCATATTATCCGGCCGGGCGCGATATTACGCGCGAGCCCCGGATTTTCATTCGCAATACGCGTGTCAAGAATCTGAATTAATTTTGATTATCGAGGGAGAGAGAGCGTCAAAAGGAAATGAATCTGGGCTTCGAATTTCATCGGTAATTTCGCGAGCGGGGTACGTCTCTCGTCGCGATGACGAAGAAATTCCGTTAATGACGTATCGGGAGATGTGAGTGGAGAGAGGACGGGATCGATTTTTATTTTTAGCTTTTATGGATATTAAATTTTCTAATTTGCGGGGATGTAATGGGTCTTTAATGAAATTTATTTTAAATGAATTAATGATTTTTTTTGTCTAATGTGTTATGATCTTTATATATATGTAATATAATTTTATTTTTTTGTGTGATGACAATATAATATTTGAATTATTTGAATTATCTGCAGTGTGGGGTGAATAATAATGTTATAACATTGGATTGACGAGTGACGTCATTCCGAAGTATTCAATACTTTAAAGCATCGTTTCATATATAATAATACAGGAATGAGTACGTTCTGTAGATGACAGTGATGGTTCTTTAGAATTCAGAGGATTATTATCTAACTATTGAGTGAATATTTTTGAATTTCCGTAATATAATAAATGAAAGATATTAAGAATGTGAGGTAATGATTGAACGTTATTTATCGACAATCTATAATACTAATTTAAAATTTCTTTATTTACATATTTTGTGTAAAGTAGAAAAACACCTTATTAAAATAATTCAATGTTAAAATGTAATTAGAAACCACCTTTTTACTAGAGATTTTTTTCGACTTCTTTTACGAAGCAACTTATTAATAATAATTATTTGTATTGTGTATTCAAAACACTGTTCAATTGTGTATTTGCTACATTGTAATTTTTTTTGTTTTTTTTTTTTTTTTTTAATAAACTGATTATAAAATTATCTTACTATTTACTTTTCATCAAAAACTATTAAACTATTAAAAATTTTAATTATTTTTATTTATCTCTTTACTAGATTGCTAAAAAATCTTTATTAATAATTACTATCATTCATCTTTTTAAAAGTCGAAGTATAAATATTCAGTCAAATTCTCATGTTAATCAAATCTATACCTTATTGATGGTAAGTTTTACAATTTATTAAAATTTTAGCCCTCATGAAAAAAAATTCACCCTCCATAAAGTATGGATTTCGCAGGTATGAACTTAAATGCAGATTCACACCTTAACTTTTCGAGATTATGTTTTATAATACAACTGTATTTAATTTCGGCGTTTTTTATTGACAAGGACTTATACTTTATACAAACTAATTTAGATGCATATGATACGTCTTTTTTAAACGTATTTCTGGGCTACTTCCTTATTAGTAAAAGCCGTTGATTTATTAAAGCACGATTTTATAAATAATTTTATACGATATAAATATTTTTTATTATTATCTGGAACATACTAAATATCAATGAAACAGAAAAGCAGATATTTAAATTGGATTTCATAAACTTTATCAAATTATTAATTTTTTCTTTGACACGCTTTTTAACATAGTTTATTTAGAAACACTAAAAATTCCGTTCAATAAACAAAGTATTTTACAATTCTAACGAATCATAATAAATTTAATTATTCTAGCGCAAATATTACTCTAAAATATTCACACAATGAAACCGGGTTTTTCACTTCTGCGAATTTTTCAGTCGATCAATAGAGTTGTTACAAACACGGCTGTCTTTCGATAGCGAGAATTTGTCCTCATATTCTTCATGCATTTATATGAAAAATATTTAATAATTAATATATTATACATAATGATAATAATAATAATAATAACAGCAATAATAATAGTAATAATAATAATAATGAAATAATGATAATAATAATAATATTAATATTATAATAATTAATATTAATAATAATTTGTCCATTAGACGTTTATTGAAAAATCGGCAGTATATCATGAAACTACCGCACTCGCGCTTATTAAAATTCACGCTCCCCTCGTTACTTCCAGCAGCAATTCGTAAAAACTAGGACAGAAGCAGCAATCCAGGATGATCGACTACATTAACCCACTTTTCCCCGGCAATCCTTCGAAAATAAAAGCCAGCCTAATCGCATCCATATACGAGAGCCTGCCAAACGATGTCTTAATTCTCCGGCATCGCCATCATCGCAATCACGAACGAATAATGGTAATGCGCGACTCGAACGGGCTCGTCCAATGGCAGCAAGCTCCTCGTTTGGCCGGCCGACCGCGAAAGCGTGTATCGGCCCGACCAAATTTCACGCAAACACGAGGATCCGTGCCACGCTGCGCGCGAATAATTCATTCCGGGGGGGCTGCTGCGGGGGTGGCCGCGCGAACACGTCGAGCTCTCGTTCCGCTGTCGAGCCGTTTTCCGCGTAAGCGCGCTTTCTCGCTGATTGACGAGGATCGATGAGGCCTTTATTTTTTTCCAGCGACTTTCGACGATTCGCGCCCCGGGGGTTCTTAATTTTCGATTTTGGTAGCGTGGGGAAGTGTGGGTTTTGGAATGATTTTTTTCGTTGGTTACTTGAGTTGAGTTTGAGCTTTTATGATTTTAATTTAGTTGGATAAGGGGGAAGTGGAAAGGTAGACTTATTAATTATTACTAATCTCGGCAAAGTTAATTAAACTTTACTAGTGTCAATAAATCGTCATGGAATTGTGACTCTCTTTTAAGTTTTACCCCCTCAATAAAAAGAAGTCGGTTTAGCGCAACTTTGGATTTTAGTACAATGGAGAGGTAAAAACTATTAAACATAACTGTTCTTTTTTATATACTTTCTCATAATTATGCATAGTAATGTTTAATAGGTAATAATCTTAATCGTCAACGCAAATGGGCAGATAAAAAAATTGAGGATCATGATTTTTTTATCTACGTTGAATCATCGCTGCAAGTTTTATTAAGTTGTTGCTTCTCAGCTCAGTAAAAATTAAAAGAATTCAGAAAAAAATACCTCGACTCAACAAAATTAAAGCTAAAAAAGAAGAAACTAAAGCAAACGATTTTTTTTATTATTTTTCTTTCTGCGTTCAAATAATTCAACGAAGATAATCTCATTAAAACTTGTATAACACGCCATCTATATAATAAATGCGAACTGCATTAACCATAACTTCAGTCATTCTCATACGTAGAGCCGAAACTATTCTCGTCGTCCGCAAGAGGCGTAAATCGTATTTATATAAATTGCCGCTCACTTGGCAAGCGATGAATTCAAAAGACATACACGGACTCGACATACGTATTTAAGTCTCGTCATGGCATTGTTATGCAGAAGAGCATTTCCTCCTTCTGTCACATTTATGACTTGCAAGAGCCAGCGAAACTAGCGCATAGATACGAAGAGACGGTAAGCGCCGCTCGATCTAATCGATAATACCGTTGAATAATACATTATACTTGCCGACAGAAACTAATAACGAACAAAAAGCTATCTATTGACACTGTCATTCTGCTCATTAACTCGGTATTTCACACAGCGATATAACTACATCAAACTCCACCCTTTTGAAGCGTATCTCATCAACAATAGTTCAACGGATAGATAAAAATCTCACCTGCTAATAAACTATTCTTAAAAAGCAGAGCTTTCGCAAGCTCGTCTTAACTGCAGCCGCGCAATCAAAAAGCCAAAGAGCCCATTCGAAATCAGCCGGCGTTAACAAACAACTCCCATTAAGGCGCTTCGAGGGGCTGCGCGCAGCGTAAAACGCATGCTCCCAGCCTTCTACCCTAAATCTTCCGACTCGGCGAACTTTGGCGCGCTCGCGCTGCGGCTCTCTCGCGGAAAAAGTCCTATAGCTCTCTGCGCGAGGCCGAGATTTAAGGCGTCAAGCTCGGCGTGCAGCCGTGCATGCATATTCCGGGCCGGCTGCGCTGGAAAAATCGTTAGAGCGACTGTTATACCTAGCTGCTCAAACTGGCTCAACTGCACTTAGCCCAGCGTGTAGAGGAGAGCCCAGAGAGGGAGAGAGAGAGAAAAAAAGAGACAGACAGGGAGAATCGGAATGAGCCATTAGCGGGCGACCATCTCGAGCTGGGCGGCACTTGCCTCGTTTGCTTGCTCTGTAAGGTAGAGTAGAAAGAGAGCTAGAAGGGAGGAATATGCAAGCCGAGAAATATATAAAGCTCGGCGTGACGTCTTGGTTCGCGAGGCGTGGAAGCTGCTGTCTTTCGTTTTCGCAGGATCGAGCGAGAAGGAGGCGGCTTTGAGAGATGGTGGAGATGTTAATGGCCGGGGTTAAACGCCGCCGCGGCTTGCTTGGCTCTTCTTTTGAGAGTGGAATTTTCATTGTTTGGATTGGGATAATGCGAGCTCTGACTTTGACGGCTGGGAAAATTATTCCTTTTTTAGCTGCGGTAGCCTGGAAATTATAGTGTTTTTCATAGACGATTTTGATGATATTTACAGAATAAGGTCCGAGCAAATAAGTTTTACAAAATTGTTTGTTTTAAAATTTCTTGATATCTAATTTTAAAAAAGAGTCAGTCAACTTGTGCTATCTGAAAGTATATATTTTTGTTGCTCACTGTATAATCACACTTGCACCAAATTTCCAAACCCAAAAACTCCAAGAACTCTGAAATAATAAATTAGACAATACCAAAATAAAAACTTCTTAGTTGTCAACTTTAATTAGAAACAATTTGAAATAAGCCGGGCATTCCTCTCCCAGACGAAGCCTCCCAGCAGCATCCTTTCTCCTCCCCGATCTTTAAAGCATTTATTAAATGCTCGGCGTGTAGTATCGACATTTCCCAGGGCCGTGCGCACGCATTTGTATCCCTCCAGTTGAACTCTCCGCCCAGCTAGAGTTCGCGCCGAAATTCCTGCGCCTCTGGAATGCTCGTCATTCGTTGGCTTGTTCGCGCTTCCTACCCCCCGTATACTCATAGGATAAGTTCAGGAGAGCAAGCGAGAGGAGAGAGAGAGAGAGAGAGACGGGAGACTAAGCGCCAGCACCCCCGTAATAAATCGCTTTCCCGCAGCGAGAAAATAGGAAACGCCGAGGGCTGGTATATAGAGAGTGACGTGTGGGTGTGCGAGGGTGTAGGTAGAAGTAGAGAGAGAGAGAGAGAGTAGAAGGAGAGGAGGTAAAATTAATGTTTCTTCACGCGTGTTCGCAGGGAGATGCGGCCACGGCTCGCCGTGCGAGCAGCTGTGCTACGAGCTCCACGACGGCATGTACGAGTGCGACTGCAGGGACGGATACATACTGCACAAGAACGGATACAGCTGCGCCGGTAAGTGTCCTACATGATACGCCAAAGCAACTGCGCGCACGTGTGTTCCTTGACCTGCGTTTTACACGCCGTTTAACTCTTTTCATTTCGCCCTGCGAGACGTCCGAGCGCAGTTTAACCTCCTGTTTTGGATTTCAAAGCATTGTTCTCCGACTTTCTTGGGAAATAACTTTTACGATGTACTTCGGGATGGCCTCGTAACGAAAGCTTTTCTTTTCAACGTCAGATCGGGCGAGGGGCTTTTAAAATTTTTAAGCGGCGTGGAATTAAACATTTGTTTTATATAATGTGTTTGTTGTATGGAATGTAACTCAAGAACAGGTTTAATTAGATTTTACGTTAAAACTGAAATGCTTCAGTTCTTTAAGGTTTTAATAAACTATTTTTTATTGAAAATTAAATTTTTTTATTTTAAAGATTAATTATGAATGCACAAGCTTTAAAAACTCAAGTTATTTTACTACTTTCTATTTTTAATGTTATACCTATTACAGAATTTTCAAAAAATATTGCTACCATTTCATTAACACTTCAAAGACGAGGTTTAATTCCCATTTCGTAGTTTACAAATTACGCTTTCAGTAAATAAAATTCTTTGGATTTTTTAAGCTTCTATCATTCTTTGAAGACAGTAGAATGGTGGAAAACTTAAAAATCCAAAGAATTTTGTCAACTGAAAGCGTAATTTGTAAATTACGAAATGAAATCTAACCTAATTTGTAGTAAACATTAATGCCATTTTGCTACAATAATACATTGCAATATCTTACCAGTATTTTAATAATATTGTTATAAATTTTTGTTATATTTTTCTATATAATATTGTTACAGTTATATTGCTATAATATCTATAAAATATTGCTAAGACAAATAATTGATGCAATAATGGTAAAATATTTATTTAGAACCTACACTCTAAACTCAAAAGTGCGAAATCTGGAAGTAAAAATATTAAAAGCTACATTTTAAACTTTTCGAAAGATTAAAATGTAGATTTTAAAATTTTTACTTCCAGATTTCGCACTTTTGCGTTTAGAGTGTAACTCAAGATGCGGTCGAAATTTTGTAAATATTACTAGTTATAGAAAACTGCAGATATTACAATCAAAAATAGTAAAACATCAAAGGACGTCGCATACCCTTTTCGATGAATTTCCACGAAACGAAATTTACTACGTACACTGGTAAAATTTTCAGGGTAGCAAACAAAATTGTTGTTGATTTTGTATACTGTTTGTACATTGTATTTTATATTTTTTACTTTGCAATAATACATATTATGTATCTTAAATCTGATTCAAAACTCATTTTTATCATCAAATTTGCATAAAAAGATCAAAAAGTTTGAATTTTAAGCACAATAAAATAAGGTACAATTTTATCTGTCAACATAGTAAAAATTCTCCTACAAAATTTCAACTCTTCCAGTAACAATATTTACTATTCTCACTAGGAAAAGTGACTATAACAGCGCGTAAAAATTGTTAAAAAGACGATCATATCTTAAATTACCATTTTCAATGGTAATTCTTCCGCCTTTATTTCTTTCAGTGCACGTAAGTCTCTGAAGACTTCTTTGAAAATCTTAATCTTTTCTTGTAAGTATTTCAAAAACTTATATTTTCACTATGATAAAACCCTCTTAGTGAGGTAAAATTTATTCTGTTTTATTTTTCGGTCAATCAATCTTGTAACTCTAACCCTTCTCTACAATTCGACAATTTTTTTTTTAAATAATTATACTTTTAATATCAGCAAAAGTATCTTAAAGAATCTCGCAAGTGTGCAATTTTTAGCTTCGCTAAAAGCTTTTTGGCAAGTTTTGATGCAATCATGATATATTTTTAACATTTCACATACGCTGACGTGCTCGAATCCGGGTCGTGCATCGATTCAGTATTGACTGTGCAACTAAAAGCACTTTGCTACATCTGATGTTAATATGGTATTGATGAATTGTAATTACATGCATAACGCTTCTTGGTCCCGAAATCATGAATTATTAAAATAAATTGATTATTTTAAAACTTTTATAATTAAATGAATCGAATACGAACTATAATATCAATTCGTCATGCGAATTCTCCATTTCTACTTTATCTAAATACAGCGGGTATAAAATCCTGCTAGGATCGAATCCCGCGAGAAATACTCTCAACGCTAAGCTCATAACTCTTCGAAACTAAAGAAGAGCACTACTCAATCCGCACGACCTTCATTTTGATCAATTCAACAAATCATCTCAGGCCGAGATATAATTCGCGACCCCATTTCCTTGCCGCGAAAATCCAAAATACAAAAGGAACACATCCTAAATACGGATCCGCATCGAAATAACGCGCTCCTGCGCTCCGAGCTAACGGTATTTCGATATTTCCCGAGTGGCGCATCATCATCATCGTGTCTCCTCGACATCGAGGAAAAGTGTCACGCGCGAACGCCCCCGCCTAAGAATCGAGCGCTTTTGGCTGCTACTGCTGCTGCTGCAGTTCCCGGGGCGCCCCCTCCCCCACCTCCTTCTTCCTCGACCTGGAGCAGACATCACGGGAATTGTAAAACAGGACACGCGAGTCTCTCTCTCTCTCTTTCTCTTATGCGCGCGCTCTCTGTATATAAAGAAAAGCACTGCGGCGGCGCATTGACGCACGTGCTGGAGTCACTCCCACGAGGGGCGGTTAAGATAAGATTCGGTTCCGCGCGAGAGCTTTCTTTTCTTGTCTTCCTTTCTTTGAACGGCCGTGCTGTGCGTGGTGGGAGATATGCATCGAGCCTTAGCTTATACGGGCCAAGCGATTAATGGCCGCTATGTGACCTGCCTGAGGACTACATTCGAGATTTGCAGTTGCTAATTAATGGAGGCAATGACGATGGATCGCTCGCTATGCAGTTCTTTTTATGCTGAGGTAGAGTAGTTTTGCGAGAGGAGTTTTTCGGGGGTTTTAAGTGTATGCCAATTTTTAGGCTGATGAATGTGAAGTGTTTTCTATTATTATTTAAATGATCATTTTATGAATAGAGAGACATATATTTTTGTTCTTATGATGAAAGTAGCGATAGTTACAGCACCTTCTTTTTTCATACATATTTATTCACTCAGTATGTCTTATTATCAATTTTTACGTAACCATTATTATTACCAAGTAAATACTTTTAATTTCTCGTAAACAGCAAAAAAAAACTTCTTAAATCTTTATTGTGAAATTTTTGCCTTCCTAACATGCGACTTTTTCGCTTTCGTACGTTCATTAATCTCTAGATGAACTTTTTGAATATTTCTAACGTTTGCTCCAGTAGACAAATTTAATCATTATTTCGTTGTTGGACTCCCTGCGAATAACAAAAAATAGCTCCTAGGTCAAAGGGATAAAAAGGATGTGAAACAACGCAAGAAAAGGTATGAGGAATAATATAGATTGGTTTAGAGCCAAATGTATTTTCTTTTTTTTTTATAGAATTTAAAGAAACAAACAAAATATACTATTTTTACAAAATTTCTTTATAGATATTGTACACTAAAACTTTTTTTGTCTTTTTTTTTTATATTTCTATAACACTAATTGTTCTTAATATTACAACCATTGAAGAAGACGTTATAATAACAAGAAAATAACACACATTCGAGCTAAAATAGGTTATCAAAATCAGAATCAGATTATCAGACCAGTCCTTCAAAAAGAAAGGCACATTTGATAGAACTAAAAGCACTAAACTTCATTTTTAAATGTCAAAAGTGGAGCCTCAAAAACTTGATGAAATCTCTTTTTCACACTTTCTGGACACTTTATAAAAAATCTCTAAAGTTTGTATTTAGTCTGTATACAAATTTTATGTGAAATCGATCGTATAAAATTTGCAAATGATTCTGATAAAATCTTAAAAAATAAAAATCTTATGAGCAGTGTACTTAAAAAATGAGTTGTTTCTTATTTTATAATCATATACAAAGTAATAATGTAGTATAACTCGAAAAAAATTTTCCACAAAATTTTAGCCCTTATTGTTGACAGGAAGCCACGCAATACCTTTTTTATTTTTGAAATTTTTCTTAAATTCGGTCTAAAAAAATTCAAGCTTATTACTTACTAAAACCTTAGAAAAAAGTTTACTATTCTATTTATAATAATATAAATATTTATGAGTGATTTTGAAAAATAAAAGCTGTTTTTTTACACAGTCTCGTAGTTTTAGAATCCACCTTAGGAAGTAGGTTACTTCACTCATTTCAAATCGTAAAAAAACTTATTTTTCTGATTTTCTTTCGTTAAAATCAACAGAACATCTTAATAAATAATATCTTTAGAATATTTTTATTTTTCGTTCTTCCACTTTTATATCTAATTGGACTATACATAAAAAGCATTTTGTATTCCTTCGGACTTAGTTTGTTTTCAATTGTTAATTTAGCTTTTGTTTCTCCAAATGCAATAAAATGCTAAAACAAATTGAATGGAAAAGTCGTAGAGTAGACACTGTAGATACTTTTTTTTCCATGTTGTAACATAAAAATTTTTTTAAATGAGATATCAGCTGATGTTTCATCTCCTACTTCGACATGACATGACAGCTAAATTTTTTCAGTAGGATAGAGTAAATTTGCATCCAAATGAATTTTTCTGATTTTCATCGAGTTATATTATAAACATTATAACTTTTGGAATTATGATATATCTTAAATAAAAATATTTATTAATAATGATAACATTTTCAAAAAAAACTATATTTTATATAAATCTTTTTCTTTTATTATATTAAGTTGCTTCCGTCCTCGTTTCGTCGCCCCCTGGGCATTTTACATCTTTTACCAGTGAACCATAGTTATTTTTTTGTGGTCTATGTCCAGCATCATTCCGGAAGTTGACTGGAAGTTGACCGGAAGTCTACCGGAAGTTGAATAAAAACTGTAAAATTTATTATACTAAAAAATTATATCCTATCAACTGAGCCAGCGTTAACGAGCGAGGAATTCCCGCTAGTATATTATTAATGTTGCAATTATTTTAAATCATATGAATGTTGACATTCATAATAATAATACCATTATGAATTTGAACATTGATTTAATTAAGTTGATACGATGATTACTGTGATAATATTAGATTGCAGAATAAACTATATTCAACAAATTTCAAACTAGTTAAATTCTAACTATAATTTTGTTTACTTAATTATATAATCAATTGTTTAATATGTGTATAATTATAGGCTGCTGAATTTATATTACTAACGTTATTTTAGTCGTCATAATTGTTAGAAACATTTAACTCACTAGCCTGTCAGTAAATACATATTTTCATGTATTACATCTACTAATCTTTTTGAATATTAAAGATTTTATAGAAATATTTAGTTGATGACAAAGCAATAGCAATATTAACTTAACATTCAGTGATACTTTTTTTTGCATTTTCTTATTTAATAATTCCAATATAATCAATAGATTCTAAGTTTGAAACTTTATGCAACCGAAAATGAAGTCTTGGAATTCCGTCACATTTCCAAGAAGCAAACTACAGTACAATGACAAACATTCAACGAACATAAAACATAACTTATACAATGAACGCAACATAATAATTGTCCAATGAGAAAATTAGCATCGAACGTCGGCGACGCGCTAATACTCTGCTATATACCATTTGATGATAGAAACTTACGCGACAAATAACGCATTCGCGTTAGAATTTCCGCTAATTGTTCAAACAGAAGCGCCCAGATCTAGGGTACGTGAATCAACTCCTACAACGCTCGGGATTAAGGTCAACGTTGTAGGGTTGGATCTCTCTCTCTCTCTCTCTCTCTCTCTCTCTCTCTCTCTCTCTCTCTCTCTCTCTCTCCTCTCTCTGTCTTTCTCTCCGTCTCTTAAACCCTACAAATATAGCGATAATTTTCTGCACTCTGTAAATGTTTTAATAGTGAAAAACAAAATAGAAAAAAGATAAGGGAGTGAGACGGGAAAGAGGGGAAGGAAGGGATACCAGATGGAATGATGCTGAGAGAATTTTTTGCAATATCATTCTGTTAGAAAAGCAAAATCGTAAGTAGTATTCGATAGTGCGTACGTGACTTTACAAGAATAACCTGGCTTTATGAGAATCGGAAGAAAATTTGGGATTGATACCTTCAGGGACTGGCGGTAGTACTTAAATTAAATCTACTGCAGCGATATCGATCGCAGGAAACATGAATTTGGCAAATTTTCCGGGCTCGCAGGCGTGTTGAACATTAATCTTTTTGGACTTTTGTAGGCTGTTCTAGTAAGTTTTAACGTAAGGTTATCGACTTCATATTATCGTAACATTCTTCAACAATTCTATTTATAAAAGTCGTGAATGAAATAGTTATCAATTCATAAAGTCGGATATAAAATTTAATAAGTACTAAGTAGTTTTACATATCGATTGTGTTTATTAATGTAAATAGAATAAAAAAATTTACTGTCATATAAAATACCGTGTGAATCGTAAAGATTTGAGTTAGGTTATAATGATTAATTGAAAAATAGCTTCTTATTCTAACGACTTGATGTTCATTGCCTATAAAAGCTTGGTTATACGACTGCAAAGAACTTTAAAAAACTTGACTTTGCAATTTCACCGCTGCATGTATAATACTAAAAATGCAGCACAGTGCAGCTAACTTTATGATGCGGCTATCAAGTCTATAGAGAATACCTTAACATCCAAGTAAAATGCTAAATCCATTATTGCACTTTTCAACTCAATAACATTTCACTTTTATATGCTTTTCCGAGAAACTACATATATGTGTGAAAATTACAAAAAACAAAAAATAAAATAAAAGATACACACACACACACACGCACGAACGCACGCACGCACGCGCACATATATATAATATAAATAAGGTTTTAATAAAATATCAATAATATTAAATAATTCAATGAAAAGCTCTTATTTTTGTTTCAACTCAACTAATTAATTTTGCCTGAGATAAAAATTAAAAATAATATAATTTGAGAAAATGTTTTCAATTAAATAAATGTCCCCCGAAAAAATAAAACGCGAAGAAACCCAAATTCATTACCGTTAACGAGCACACGAAACTAAAGAAAATTATTTTCAATCAGTCTATTTCGCAAATAAAAGCTGCTAATTACTACTTTTAGAAATAGACTTTCAGCATTTATCTCGCAAACTGCTGTCCGATAAAAAATTTTAATCGAAAAAGCATGCGAATTAAAGGCAATCATCAGCTGCAGTAATTGCCCGATATAAACCGAAAAAGAAACAGCTGCAACTGATTAACGAAACTAGTCACAATTCTAATTAAAGCGAGCAAAAAAAAGGCGGTAGCGCAGCACGACGGAAACTCGCCGGATAACAGCATCATTTATTTCTTAATGAAGCCCCGCGAACGCTAGCGGCCACTGTAAAATATCCCCCTGCCCTAGGCCCCCATCGGGCCGCTATATAGCTCGGCGAAATATAGGTCGAGGAAGCTCGGAGCTGGCGTCTAGCTAAAATACGCATCCGTAAAATATATCCCGCTCCGATTCCGTCGCGACCCTAAAACCCCCGCGCGCGCCTGCATTAATGTATACGTAACGCGCTGGGCTCTCTGTTGTACACGTGTTTACGGGGCTGAGCAGGAAGCGGAGCTTATGAATGCGCCCAGATACGCGAGGCTTAAATTACGAGCGTCAGTCACCGCGCGGCTGCGACTCTACCTGCGCGCACCGTCGGAGCAAATAGACGCGCTTCATCTTGGCTCACGCGCCTGACTACATTTACCTTATTATTTTATGTCGGGCTTTTTCGGAATTTTAATGAGCTAGGATGTTTGGTTGAATTGTGTGCCGTCGTATTGTTTCAATATAGAACTCATACAATTAGTTGATTTGCGGGTAAGAGAAATGATTGAGGGCGCGAAGTGTATTTTTGAAAAAGCTAGCTTCCATTTCCAGAATAATGTGTAGCTTTTGAAAGCTTTATTTCAACCTTCATGCTTCAAAAGAGATTTCAAAGATTGAAATGTATTTCAGGAAAATCTTTTGTTCGCGGGAAATTTGAAATAATCCTTTTCGGAAAATTCATCACTTTGAGTAATATGTGTCAAAATTTTAAAAACATCTATTCAATTGAGAATTGTGAAGAGCACATATATACTTAATAATTTGTAAAATAACATTTCCGGTGAAATCTGTTGAATGGTCGGAACGTTATAATTTGGTTTGTTTATACATCTTATGTAACTCCAAGTTACTAAATAAAATTTTAGGTCACCTATTCGCTAGGTCACAGCGTCATACGATAATTTAATCTTTTAAAGAAAGTTTCTGTGACATATATTAAAATGAATAATATTTTTAGAAATGACTTTTTCACGATTTTGATAGCGAATATGATACACAACTTCTGGGTATCTTAAAATACACAAACTTTCTTTTTAGTTTATTTGAAAGTATATTCTTACAGCAAGATCTGTAGGATGCTAGTGAGTACCAAGAACTTTTTGAAACTGCAAAAACATCGTTTTGAGAAAATGCATTCAGAGATTCAATCTTGGGTGATACGGCCCCTGCATTTTTCAACTTCAACAACTGTAACTTCATAAATTCGTGGAATTTCACCGTCTCACTGACCTCAATATGTTTTTGAAATTACAGACATTTTGTAGGGATATTACAAAATCTTCTCATGTCTTGAAGAAAAATAGCGACGGCTTTTTGTTATTGCTAAAATCCAGAAAATGAATAATTTTTTTTCAAAGTAGTTTTTTTGAGGTAGCACGCCCACAGATTAAAAATTTGAAAAAAATCGCTTGAATTACGAATTATACCATCAAAATTGCATCATTATAACTAAAATATTACCTATATACACCTTAAGTTTTTTACACTTGATCACCTGCACACACTCTCTATTCTTACCTCGCTGGTCGATATTGGTATCTCTCACTTTCTTTCTCTCACCCCTCAATAATCAGATGTACACATTAAAACAATCCTTTTCACCAATATAGACGTCCCTCTATTTTAATCAAAATAATGCTATTTCACACCTGATATTTCAGTCTAAAGTCCATTACATGGTCACACAACTGCTTCCCTCGTGGAGATGTGACAGTTTCGGTTACCCCCAGATCATCGTTGTTCGGGTATAAAAGAATTATTTCAAGCCAAATTTCACGCGTCCCCTGTGGTTTTAATAACGCGCCCTCGGCGTGCGGTAGTCGTACTGGCCGTATAGACCGGCATTACGCGGCCTCGTTTCAGCTTCGATGATACGTAACCCATAGTTGCGCTGGACGCTGATATTGGGGTGGAAAGGGTGTTGTTTTTAAAAGAGTTTTGCTTGTATTTCGGAGGGAGGAAACAGCTTTTTAGGTGGCTACGATTACGGTGTACGAGTTTTTATTTATTGAACAAGTGATGCTGATAGTTCCTTATTAAAATTATAAATTATAATTTTTAGATATGTAGCTTTTTAGTTTCCTTTTTCAAATATATAAAAGTCATTTATTAAAGTTATTGAATGAACATAAAAGTTATTCAATGATTAAGATTTAAACAGCATAAATTTTAACAATTTAATTATTATAATAACTTAATATAATATTTCAACTTGGTGCATTAAAAAAACGGTTTTCGTAATTCTAATGTAATGTAAATATTTAAAAAGTATACTTAAAAAACTTGCCAACGTATACCAAGTTAGATTTATAGTAATTTAAAATATGTAGCTCAAGTTAAAATTAGAATAGTAGTTTTCGATACAAGTGTGAAAAAGTTGATTCTCGCACGAAGGCGAGTTTACCGCCCGAGCGCAGCGAGGATGGCACTCGCCTGAGTCGAGATTCAATTTTCACACGTGTGTCGAACAATATTTTTTGATTCTGTGTATGTAAAATGG
>UELX01002348.1:0-31999 GCA_900480035.1 Eupelmus urozonus | reverse complement strand
AAACTCCTTATAAGGAGTAAATTTCGCTAAGGAGTAAATTCGGGCATGGATTTACTCTTTAACTTTTAGAGAGTACAAAGGTAGTTATGAATGGTTAAAATTAAAATAAGATATCCGTCGTTAAAAATATGTATTTTCATTTGAAAACCTTACTGATCTTAATGATCTTATGAAATACTTAATGATCTTGAAGGTCAGATTTAAGATCAAGTTTAAAGTTACTACTATATAACCAGAAAAAAATCTTAATCTTCTGATATCTTTATTTATTCCAGTTTAAATATTATAATATCAAGCGATAGCTTTGATGTTGATGTTGCTGACTTTGTGGAGGATTCTCAACGAACAAGGGAAAGGTCGTTCAAGGTCATAGCAGAATGTAAATTTTTTTTTTGATGAAAGCAAAATTTATTAACCATAAAGTTTGAACTTTTCTTGTTGTAAAAAAATTATATGATTTTTGTCAATCTAATAGTGACTTTAGATTTGTTCTTGATCTTAACCATCCAAGTCATTTTAAAGTCAAGTGTTAAGTCCATAGAAAACTTTATTCCCAGAAAAATAATGCATTACTTTACTGCGAGTTGATTGAAAGTAAAAACGATTTTTAAAAGCGGAGTGTAATAAAAAATAATCTCTCCTAAGAAAATAATAATTTTTCATCCCGCATCTATATCATAAATCTGTATGGTTTGAATAGTTCAGAGCAAATGGGGAGAACACAAATCTACTTTAACATGTTTTTGAGAAAATACTATAGTGCTTCTAACCAAAATTTAATTCGAACCCTAAGACAAAATTTTGGTTGTTAATATCAGAACGTTACTAGTATCTATTGTTGTTCAAACCTTTAATTCTAAATCTCGTTCATAACAAAACTATGTATAAAAAATGCTTTCTGTTTATTATTGTCATTGTAACGTACATACATTATTTATACAATTTACTATGATTTTAGTTATTCTTACTACAAATTTTCTTATTAAAGATTCTGGAAATGCAGGATCTTTTTCAGAGAAAGATTATAATATAAATTTATATAAACAGTGTTTAGATAATACAGAGTCCAAAAATAGCTTATGAGGAAAGGCAGAAGTGTGCGAAAAAGGTGTTAGAACGAAGATTTTAAAAATGAAATCCAGTGAACTTAATTTACTTATCTAAATATGTGTTTCTTAGAGGCCATAATCTTTAACAGCTATAATAACAATATTTATTGCTTTTTCAGATTAAGTTGAATAACATAACAAAACAAATAGTGATAATCATGACTAAATAAAGGGATGAAAAACAGTAAATTCCTAACATGATTTTTTTATTTATCACACTTGATATTTATTTGTCTAAGAACCTATTGGTACTCTATAGCATCTCGATTTGTGAAAGGGGAGCTCCAGGTGCGCTTGCACCAAAGCCACGGCAGCGGTGGCGGTAGCGGTAACAGCAGTAGCGGAGACTCCCCCACCTCGTCCAGGGCCTTCTCTTCCTCTCTCTCTCTCTCTCTCTCTCTCTCCCAATCTCTCCGGTAGCATCCAGCGCGCGCCGGGGCCAGAGTCAGACTCTCTCGATATACCAGCGGTAGTATTCGGTGTCAGTCGGTTCTTCAGCAGAGTCGCGTCATCGTGCGGTGTACAGGCGCGTCGCTCTACTGCACCGCTATCGGTGACTCGCGAGTGCCCGCTCAGCGGAAGTGCATCGTGCCGAGAATCCGGGACAGCTTAGGTGAAAAGGGAACTTTTCCAGGATGACAGCCGACTGACACCGAGAGATTCGGATCCACGGGGAATGCGATAATTGGGTCAATTCGCTTTGGCTGTGCTTCTTTTTGTACGTTTGATCGCGAATTGGCAGAATTGATTTTTTTTTAAATCGTTCAGAAATTATTTTGTTTATCGATCGCTGAGTTAGAAATCGGTTTGAAACAACATAATACAGAGAAATTGTAGTTATTAAAATTTGCTGGATGAACTCAATGAAGTACGATAGAATTAGTTGTGTAAACGAATTTAATACTTGCAACTGTATCTGTAATAAAAATATAAATATATCTGGGAAGTGAAAGAATAAATAAAATTTATAAAAGCCGATCGAACGTTTCCGATTTATTAAAGAACGAGAAGCTAGCGGACTGCGCGTGTGTCGATGACCCTGCGCGCTCAAATCGCGAAAGGAAGCGAGAGATTATCCCGGTGGAGGACATAAAAAATAAAAAGAAAGATCGGCGTAAGAGCACTTGGAGAAGCATAGAGAGTGTTGCCTTGGAGTAGGTTCGATTTCGATTCGAATTGTGCTGTCGGATCACGCGTGGCTGTCGCGGGCTCGCGGCGAGGCCCATTTCGGCGAGTGAGGGAAAGTAAAACGCTGCCGCCGACTCTCTGGACGAGAGAAAGAAGAAATTTCGTTAGTAGGCTAGTGTGTAATAAGACGACTAGCGGAGGAGGAGGAAGAGGATCGGCAACGATCATCGCGCACAGGTGAGAAAAAATTATGTAAGCTGCTTTCTGAATCGTTTAGTTCTTTTTTTTTTTGCTCCTGCGAAAGAGTTGAACAAAGATTAAACTCTGACACATAATCGGCTTTCGTCTTTTTTTTTGGCTGTATACTCGCGAATTTTTCGTCGAGATGAGAAAGTTATTTCTTGATTTGTTGTTGTTATTGTTGGGAGAAAAGTTTCATCGATCTTTGAAGTTAGAGAGATCGGGGATTTTTTGCAGACCGTAGAGTGAGGATAGCTTTTTGTTTGACAGTTGCGCACTTGGGTGATATTGCTCTGCTTTTTGGGGCAGTAGACTGAGATTTTATTGTAAATTTATGCGGCGCGCACTACTTTCAGTCCATATTTTGGAATAATTTGAAAGTTAAAAATATTGCGCTTATTAGAAGTCGATTTCGTTAAATTTCATTTGAATTCATATTACACGACCAGTGATGTACCTGAATAATTAAACTATAAACTAAATCAACTATAAATATTATATTTTGTTTATTCATTTACTTAAAAGTTTGACATCTCCCTGGTAGAAATTTACTTATTTTAAATGGTTATAGGCTAAGAAATAACATTGAATCCATTTTTACTAGGGATTAACTAGCCTTTTAATGGAATCATTTCTACTACGGCTTATTTAAGTTTTATTGTAAATATGCATGGAAAAATTTCTCTTTAAATAAAAAACTAAAATTTCCATCGTTTATGAACTTTTTTCTACTATTACTTTTATCATAAAAATGTTTAAAGAACAAATTTTATATTCTTTTTACGCCTAGGGCAAAATTTAGACATAAATAATAAAAAAATATATTTTTTGATAATTTTTTTAATAGTATTTTATGCAATACTCTACTGTCAATGTAAATGTCAATCGTAAATGTCTAAACAACTTCATCATCATTTTATAAATACCTGTAGTTGACCGACTTCGAAATATAGCTTTAAAAAATTTGCAATTAAGCATACTGAAACTTTTTTAATGCGTATGAAATATTTTGTTTACCATTTGCTTTTGTTTCAGTAAGCGTTAAGTGCTGTAATATTATGTTTATGAAATTGGTAATTGTATTTATATATTTAACTTTTTGAAAAGGTAATATTTTTTTATGGAAATTATTACTTGTTGAGAATTAACAATAATGTCTTACAATTTTAATTTTACACTTGCATTGTTACTAAATAGCAACAAAAATGACTTTCATTTTTAAAATATAATTTTAAATAAATCTAAATGTAAAAGACTATAATCCAAAATCACAATCTAGCAGTACTTTTACGAAAATGTGGCACAATAAACCCCAATAGCTAAAAATACTTTCGGCAATATTCATCGAACAAAGCTCCTGAAAAGAATTCACGTTTCGCCCCTCAGGGCTCAATCCCCCCAGCATTGTCAAAATTCGAGGCGCAAAAAAAGACCGCAGCGCGCCGAACACTTGCGAAACATGGAGCGCGCATATACACACAGCGAAAAGGTATATACCGCGCCTAAGCCCCGCCAGCGAGAAAACAACAAAAGCAATAAAACTCACCGACTTTCGTCGCGCAGCTCTTGTAATTGCAGTCCAGTTGAATAACCATGTCGCTGGATCATCAAAAAAAAAAAAAAGAAGGAGCGGACTGTCGCGCAGGTCGCCTGGAAAGTGGAAGTAAAAATTGCGATATTATGTGTATGATAATGGAATTTCGCGGAGCCGGAATTGCCGCAACCGTTTCTCTCTTTTCTTTTCTACGCACACGGATACACAGACGGGGTTTAGCGGCACTTTCTCGGCATTATCATCGGCGGGCGATCAATTTTTACTTTTGCCTCGCGAAATAATGAGCGCGTCCGTGTTTACTGGAGTCTTTGTTTCCGCGATTCCTCGTTTTTCGGGTTACGGGAAATCGTGTTAAGATTGTGAGTTTGCAAAGGCTGAGTGTCAACTGATTTTGGAGGTATATTAAGTAAATATCACGAGGATATAGCAGATGCTCTATGTGTAAGTGTCTGTTTATATGAGTTGGAAACTAAGAAAACTGTTTCAGTTTAGGTCGATCGGGCGTATCGCGAAAACAAACAAGCCAGCCCACAAGTTTGAAACAGTGCCGATTTTCGAGAGCGTCCTGCTGGTTTTTATTTTATTGTTGATTTAATTATTCGATAGTTTTAGTCACTGACATTTTTAAGTTAAGTTTGAGAAAGCGAGTACAACAAAGTGCTCTTCCTCGGAAGTTTGATGCCTGGTTAAGCTGATATCTGTGGTAATATTATCTTATTATCTTCATTATTCTGCTTACAAGTGGTACTTTAATAATTAATTGTCTTTATTAACCTTCAAAATGACTTGATTATTTAATACTAAAAATATTATCATATTGTTTTTCTAAATTCAAATATTAAGAGCTTCTTCAAAATTCTTATTATCGCTTGTTCGCTTAATGTATTATTAGACATACAAGCGTAATATATTCTACGCATAATATGAAAGTGTATGTCATGAAATAACAATGGAATAATGAATAAGTTTTATATAAATCATACACGAGCTTGCGGAAATTCCATAGAAGCCATTGTGCATTAGGAAAAAATGTTGTAAATCTAAAATATTAAAATTGCCGAATAACATTAAAAAAGCCACTTAAAAATTTCAAATTTTTCAAAATTTAAAAATAAGTAGCTCAGTAAAAAGTGGATATCCAAAAAAACTCGTTTCAATTATAATCGCAAGCATTCACACTCGGAGAAACATGTCAGCTGTAAAATAAAATCCACCCCGGTGCTGCGGGCTCCGCTTGTCATAGCATCAACATCAGTCACTCGCACCTTTCGCAACGCGCGGGTACAGCCTTCCCTGCATATCAAAAACGTAGCGAGCAAAAGCCCCGGCATTATGGCCAAGCGTAGCCGTATAAAAATAGGCGAATCTAGAAAGTAATGGTCCGGTGAAATTTACATGCTGTATACACGATGACGTCTCTGAAACAAGGATGGACGAAAGAGAGCTAAACGAGCCTAAGTCTTGTTGGCATGGGAATAAAGGTAAAAGAAAAAAAAAATTATGTTATCCAGAACAAGGACGAAATTTTCCTCATCAGGACGGGCGTAGATGAAAAACCCATACAAGCCGTGTAATTACATTGATTGCGAGCGCGCACGAATGGAAAAGAGAGAGAGAGACACACGCACGCTCACACAGCGACGGCTATAACTGTGCATTTCTCGCGCGAACGGTGAAACTGTTATTTTTTCTTTCTCTTTCTCTCTCCCTCTGCCGTTTAGCTCGGATATGCGAATACGACAACGTTTGTTGAGTGCCGCGAGAGGAGAACATTTTTTTATAATTATACGTATTTATTGTTTTTCTCGGAAAAATTGTAGAGTTTTCCATATGCCGTGGAAAAAATTTTAATTATCTGCTAAATAATGGTGATTGAAAAATTTAATGTTTTATGGGTATTATGTTCATGTTTTAAATATATTAATTACCGTAAGCTAGAATTAACGCTCGTCAGTTGAAATAATTGTTTGATATGCTGTTAAAATAAATTTTAGAATGAATTTACTTGATTATAATCAAATAGTTGGGTTTACAAAAACATATTTTACTTTTTATTAGTTATATACGCATATTCCACAGTGAATCACACAAAACTTTGTAAATTTAAATCTAGTCAATAGATAGTTAATAGTCAGCTGGATATTTACGTGTCTACAATAATCAATTATTTTCTGGGAAATAAAAATCCTATAATTTGATAAAACGCGTTTCCTCGTCGTTTTCCACAAGATAAATCTAAACGCAAAGTCATAATCATCGGCGATTGAATCCACAGGATCGTTAAAAATTATGTAATTAGATTTTTATCCATTACCAACAATTACATATTGCGCATCTTATTACAGATGTTTGTCACGAAATTTAACGAATTAAAAAACTGCCATCGTTAAAACCAAAAAATATACATTGTAAGCTGCCAGCACATCATCAACGAATCACCACTACCATAACGAGCATGCAAACATGACATCTGAAATCACAGTTAGTAAATCGAATTCTGTGTACACTCTCCTCTAAGTATACATAAAAAAAAAGGCGGTATGCCAGGTGGAAAATTGCGGTATACGAATATATCGCTTTGCAACTGCAGAAAAGCCGGGGGAAAAAGAAAAAAAAAATTGTAAAGCCGTCCTATCGTCCGTCCGGCCTGGAAGCATGTCATTCGCACGCGCGTATAGCTTTTTTCAATAATAAATGGTGAGTGCGCGAGCGCGCGGTCTTGCGCGATAGCCGCAGTTGTCCGGCAATTATTACCCCTCGCACTGCCGCGCGGCTTACACAGCCGAGTAATCGCGGAGTGCGCGCGCGCTCGCCAGTCGCGCTCGCGTCCTCGAAAAGCGCGGACTCGACGCTAAGCTATAAGTTATGGCGAACGCCAACAAGATACACCCCCGCACGCCGGCCTCACCCGCCGAGCAGTCAGGTATGTCGGTTTTTGATTATAGGTTATTGTTGGGGCGATGGTTTTTGGGGATGAGTTGAGGTTTTTGATGGTGTTGGGCAGTTGGGGATAGGGGAGTTAGGGTTTTTGGCGGTTTATTTTGTTTTTGAGGGATTGGTAGGTTAGTTGCTGGTGCAGCTGGTGAACTTTATTCTTAACCGTCGGACCTTTTTTATAAACTTTCTCTTTGACTATGTAGAAATTTTTTTGTTTTTAGACGATCTAAGTATCAGTTTGATATTCGGCATTTGTTAGATTTTTTTAATCTCTACTAATTTCTTGTATTTTCTAAGCACCTAGAATTAAAAACCATCCAAAAGAGTTTTTTTTTTTTTAAGAAATTGTAAATATTATTTATTTTAATTTCTAGATGATAAAAAAGAAAGTTTTCTAATATTCAGCCTACATTTTTAACCTTACTGTCAAATGCGTCGCATGTAATAAACGTCACTTTTTACGGTCAACTAATATATAATCAGGGAAATAACTCAAATTTTTATTGATTCTTACAAAACTTAGTTTTTATTTATACATGTCAATAAAACATTCTGTTAATTTAAATAATATGACTTTTATTAAGAACTTTTATGAACGCTACATTTTTTTCAATAATACACCTAATATTTACTTTTAAATCAAAAGTCAAGGCTGTCATTAAAGTTTATAACAACATGATTTATTTAAATTCGAATATTAATGTAGTTACATAAATGATGCAGAAATCGCTTATGTGTGGGTTCAAGCTTAGTAAACAGCGTTTTCATTTGTCCCGGTTAATATTTTAGGGCTTGGTATAGAGTCAGTCTCGCTAAGCTTAAACTTTACTTATAGTCCTTCCTTGTTGGCTTGTTATCTTTTGCATCGATCCTTGTTAAATAGTCCAATTGTACGTGTAAGTAAAACAACAATTGCAATTTAAAGTGAAACTGCGTTAATTAAAAAGTTTGTTAAGATGGATGAGTTGCGAAAGTTGATCACGACGTTAATTCGTTGACGTGTGCTTCAAAATTGGACTCATTAATTCAGTTTCTCAAGATAACTTAAGTCTATATTCTATGAAAATTGAGTTCATACCATAGAGGGTGGGGACTTTAGAGTCTGTCTTCCATTACCGGAAAGTCCATATTTAATAGAGATATATGGTACTGTGGCTATCTAGAACCTGAACACATTCCCTCAATCACTTTTTAAGATTTTCACTGAAATCTACATAATTACAATTTTCATACATTTTAACTAATACTTATAATAATTATTTTTACAAAAAATTTATTTAGCTTTCAAGTCATGTTTTAAAAAATTTAATGCGGTACAATTTTTAAATAATGAACTCTATTGTATACAACTGTGAACTTGAGTTTTTAGTTCAAATTTCGAGTGAAACTTGACATATGTATCTGTGACTCATACCTTATCAGCACTATTGCACCTTCGTGTATACGAAAAGCGTTCATTATTCTTGCTACCGAGTGTGCATGTATCAGAATAAAAAATGTCATGTTCCTATTCGTTAATCAAACACTCAAACAAAATTTTTCAAAAAGATTTTTGCTACTAACAGCTATGTATTTAAAAACAAAGCTTTATTGTGCATTTCAATCTTAGTTATTGTTCACCATCAGCTTATCAATTTTGTAAAAATGACTTTCAACACTTAATTCACTCCAAATGCTTAGTAAGCAGTCATTTCAATTTTAATTATGAAAATTTGCTACTACAAAGTAGTCAGGTATTCATTAAAAAACTAACAAAAAATCAATAAATTTAAATATTACGTAAACTAAGAATACTATATCAGCCTTACTAGTTTCATTTTACATATTAGCAGGAAAACTGCTCTATTTAAAAAAGCAGCGATCCCAACTATTTCCGCACTCCGTTAAAAATCTTCCATTCAAGTAATTTTTCGTACACCGAATCCGCTCTGAAACGCCGAGCTATCGCCTACGCGAGCGTTCCTACACTTAGCGATGCATTTTCCACTCCAGCACTTTGTACATAAAGAGCATTTTCCACGAGCTCGGGCTAAGAGCGCAAGAAATTACGTCGCCGCGAAAATTTGCCGCTGCGGAGCACGCAATCCTAATGTACACCTGCGCGGGTGCGCGCCTACGTGCATGTGATATCTGTCAAAGCTTCCGGAATTGACGCGGTTTCTCAGGGTCGCGCGGATTTGCAGAGCATCTGGCTGACGTAATTTTATATACACAACTGAATTAGCTTTGAGATGCGCTGCGGTCGCTTATTTTGATAGCTCTTGTTTTTAGTGTTAAACTTGCCTTTTCTTTTAGTGGAGATTAAGTTTTCCTGGGATATTGGCTTTGAGTGCGTTTGCTTGTTTCATTAAGTACTGGACATGGTTTATTTGCGCATTAAGAACGTGCAAATATTGATTTTTAAGTTTATTGGTATAAAATAGTTTGAATGTCAAGAACAGGTGGCTTTGTGATATATTCTGATGCTACTTGTTTTTAAAACATTTTAAGTAATTTTATGATCATAGTATGTTACAAAATCAAAATGTGTATGCGATTGTTTTAATATTCTTATCAACTTGTTAAAATTTATAAACAAATGTAAAAAAAAACCTTTTTTATGACAAATATTTACCACAAAGGGTCGAACAAAGAGTATTGAATAATCATAACGATCGGAAAAAGGTTATTAATGCAACTTTATACATAACACTTCAAACTAATTTATGTAATAATACAAAGCAATAAATAAACGAGTGAAATTCATTATTCAATTATTCGTTACTTTAACTTGAAGTATAATTGAACGCTTTTATTATTTACCAGAAATTTACGTAAACTTCTTTGTAATTAAGCAGTGTTCTCCGTAATCAAACTTTAGCAAACTTTTTTAATGCGATAAGCATAAGCATAACCATTATTTTTACTTCGAGCAATATACTAAAATAGCAACTGTATAATAAAAATTGAAAAAGTACATTTGTACAACCCGAGTCTGTAAAATCAACTCTTGAATTACAAACATTAGCAGGGGTCAACGACCCCTTGGTACCCAAATTATTAAAAGCTTTCAACTATTTTTGAGCTACTACCGCTATTTATAAGGATAAGGTGAAGCTCGTAAAAGCCATATTTCCAGAACCGACTGATTTATTGTAATTGCAAGTATTACTCGTTCAATAACCTCAAGCCCGCAGCCGACGGAGCAAAATATGTCCTTTTGATTATTACATAAATAAAAAGAAGTCCTCATTCCCAACCACACCAACCACTGCAATCTAAAAGCCCAATGCAACAAAGCATCAAACAGCCGATCTCTCAGCGCGCCTCATTATCCGAATCGGCGGGCCGACTTTTCCGCGGAGGCGGCAGCTCAAACTCAATTCTTTCTTCATTCTCCGCTCAGCGGGATCAAAATTATGATAGATAAAGCGCGCGCCCGCGCTTCGCTCGATTATAACATCAATTGCGCAGCCGGCGCGCAACCTTCGCCGTGTTACCGCACAGCGATTATAAACGCCGGGCTCGGGCCGACTGCTTTTCCCGAATCGGAAAAAAGCTGCAGCGATCGTTAGAGCCGGCTTTCTCAAGTGCACAGCGCGCGCGCGCGTTTATGTAACGCGAGAAGAAGAGATAGGCATTTGGTCTTTGTAATCCGCGGGATAACTGATGCCTTATGGCTCTGCCGGGGATTGTTGATTGGGAATTTCACTTTTTCGAATTTTTTATGGCACTTTTTCGGTTATGGGTTGGATGTTGAGTAGGAAGAAGTTATGTTGTGTTGTTAGGGCTGGATGTGATAAAACTTTTGAGATAAGCCAGTTTACTGAGTGTCTGGTCTTTATTTCTCACTAGATTTCAGAAGTCCCTGATTTACTTTTTGCAGTCAATTATCTAAGAATAAAATAAGTTATAGTTACTGTCATAATATAGAAATAAAACGTGTGCTTCATTTTAAAATATCAAATTAGGTTGAAAAAACTATGTGTTTTAGTAACTAAGTTCTCGGTTCTCTAATTTAATATTAGAATCACCTAGGAAGTATCAATCTATATGTGCCAGCAAAAGGAGCATTTTACAAGTCATCATAGGAAATTAAACTCGGTTAGTACGTACATTCTACCATAATTTTCATCTTTTAGGTTTATTTACAACGTTTTGAGAAATGTTATTCCGTAATCCAATTATTATATTATTATTTTGTGCTGTCATGTTACCATAATGCTTTCAGACTTAATACTTTCATTTAATTTTAAAAAGGAATGTAGAACTAATACATTATGCAACAAAGGAATAAAGTTCTAGATTATTCCGGCGGGCTGGTATTTACTGATTAATCAAAGCAAGTAAAAACTTTTCAAATGCAATCTCAGATTTATTTCAAATCATTAGATTCAACAAATATCTCAATATTATTTTAAAATATCAATTAGATTTCTTTCAATCATTCTTATTTATACAAAAAAGAATTTCGGAGTAGTGACGTGTATGGTGGAAATAGAAAAAATAAAAACATGGAACTTTTAATATCCTTCACAAACTATGTTTTTCCGGCTTAAAACTAATAAATTGCAGTCATAGTTTTTATAGCTATTTGTTAATTATTATAAATATGTATTAGAGTTACGTATTATTATAAAAAAGAAAAATTAAAGAGTAGTTTTACTGATAGTTCAGCATTTGATTGCATGTTTTTTCTAATCAAAAAGTTTTTTCAAGGAAATTAGACGAATAATTGATGTATACGTCAACGACAGTTCACATTGATAAACAAGAAATACTACTTACTAGCTTTTGAATCTATTATTATTGAATTGGTCGTAAATCTCTTTTTTTGAGACACTGATATAAAACTTCTTTATCTTTGACGACTTATTATTTCTTTGTTTGATCCCCACATTATGAAGCATTTAAGAATTGGTCGTGAATCTCTTTTTTTGAGACACCGATATGAAACTTCTTTGTCTCTTAAAACTTATTATTTTTTTGATGAGGATTAATAAATAACATCTTGGTTCGCAAAGATCAATAAGAGAAATTCTTTTTCCTCCTCATCAATAAATTACGACAAGCGAACGATAACTTCTCCATCTATTATTATTTTTTTGTTTGATCCACACATTGTGAAGCATTTAAGAATTGGTCGTGAATCTCTTTTTTTTGAGATACCGATATAAAACTTCATTATCTTTTAGGACTTATTATATTTTTGTTTGATCCACACATTACGATGCATTTATACCGCATTCACTCATCACCTTTAAGAACCGATACTACAGTTAACTTGATCACCGGTTAAAAAACTTAAGATAACTTTTTTTTGTTAAATCAGGTGTATACTCCTCTCGGAACCAAATGCTAACTTTAAAAAACGGTTCACGTTTTAATTGTTTGTTGATTTTAAAAAGAAGTTATTTCATGATATATTTAATATAATAATTTAACATATTCAATATACGGTTATAAAATCTAAATTAAAAGAATGTGGTTTAGTTAGATATACTATGTAACGGTATCTACAAGATAAATTAGCTTTTCAACAACTCATTTTCGAGTCTAGATGAAAGGTCACATTGAAAGTCTACCCAACTACTTTTTAAATTGCCTTTTCGATCTAAATCTATATACAAACAAGTCCAGCCTATAAAACATTTATTATAATATTAATCAATCTAAAAAAAATATCACTCTCAATTGATACTTAAAAAAAATACGCCCCTCCAAAGAAGAAACCTCAGTCTCGAGAGGAGTAGAAAAAAAAAGTAGCCCACGCGTCCTTTCACGTTCGCACTTGAGAATGTTAGCCGAGTACAGCTTGTGTACCCAAGGCATAACAGTTAGAGCGGAGCGCCAAGGCACAATGAATCGGCAGCCGATTTTGAGCGGCGCGCTCTTGTTGCATCACATTGTCGCCTCGTCAGGTAAAAGAGGCATCACTCGCCCGCCAGGCTATTATGTCATCGATCGCTAGTACGCGCTAAGTATTTCGTTTGACGAGCTTTTCTCTCTCTCTTCTCTTTCTTTCTGTACTGGCCCCTAGAATAACTTTCCTTCGAATCGGCATCCAGTTCACGCAATAGTCCCTACTCGTGTTGTCGAATTATCGGTTTCTGCGAGAAGTTCGGCCAATTATATAGGTTACGTTACTTACTTTAAAAAACGTTTTAGGATAGCCGCTGCGCGCAGACGCGAGCCGCATGTAAAGAGAGCAATCGAAGGTTGCGAGGCATCTACCCATGGCTTTGTTTTGTAAGGTCATAAAATAGGAGTTGCACGCCCGAAGCCGCTGGAATGAAGTACCAGGGCAGTTTCTTAACCCTCGGCCTAAATTTGTGGGGGAATCAATGTAGCGAAACACGTAGTCGCCAACAATATTTGATTAAATAGTGTATGGCGATGCTTCCAAAATGTGATGTTTATCGTCAAATTTTTTTAAATATACTGTCAATCAGAGCTGTTAATTTTTTATATAAAACTGATATAAAAGGTTAACTATACTTTTTAAAATTTATTTTCATAGAATTAATTTTTAAAAATTTTATAATAAATGTCATCAATTAATTTTGCATATTTAATAAGGTTTATATTTTTTCTTACTTTAAAATATAAATATACTATAAGAAGAAAATACTATAAGAACTCTCATAATCGATTTTTCTTACGTAAAATTAAAAAATGACATAACATTTAAGTGAATTACCTTAGCTGGCAGTGACGATCTTTTTTATTTGATTAGATAAACTTTAATAACAGGAATTATTAGGGCGAGGGTTATTAGAATGTTTTTTATTCAAGTTCTATAAAATTACAACCTCAAAATTACGAATTACACATATAAACAATGATAAATGTTTATGATTTCGAAAAATAGTTAGAATATTAAATTATTCTTTTATTAGAAAGTTTGAATATATGATGTAATTGTAATTTGATCATTTAAACGATTCTACTACTTATTTTTAGAAATAAAAATAATATTTTTTGTTAATTTTTAAAATGTTGATGTAGTGAACCTTCCAAAGTACTATTTATATGAAAGTCTAAATATATATATAGAGTACTTAAATAAAAAACATTCTAATTTAATGATTGCACCCTTCTTTCCACATATATGCAAACATGCTTTGAATTAAGGGGAAACTACGTGATCCATCTTTTATCTTAAAATAAAATAAAAATTTTTTTAAAAATATAAAAAAGAAACTTTTGTTTACTTACCTGTAATTAAAAAATTCCTTTATTAGCATTTTATCTAAGGGATTAACTTATAGAAGTACATTTTATCAGTTACACTATATTAAATTTAAAATTCAATCGAGACGTTTTTTTAAATAAAAGGTTTGATGGAACTAAAAATATGTAACTAGAACCGTATACTGTTACCTAATAAAAATTTCAAAATTATTTTTAAACTAATGCAGTTATTTAACAGATTAAAATTTTTGTAAAAATGAGTACTTGCACATATCTCGTTTAAGAAAAAAGTTGTAAATACAAAAAGGGAATTAATGATTTATAAAATTATTTTTGTATGTGATAGCAATATGAAATTTTATATTATGCAATAACTCTTGTAAAAACTAATATTACTAAAGATAAAGTAAAGAAAAAGATTATGTAGTAGACTTACGAAAAAATATTTCACAATATATCGTAAGTAAGTAATGATTTATTATTATTTTGAAGAATTTATTGTATGTTTATATGTATCTGTATGAAACTACTAATTGAAAAATTTCTAATTACTTATATATTTTTTATATTTGAATAAGAAAAGGAAAATTTAAATATATTAGTTTAAATTGCTTGCAATCAAAATTATTAGTTGTCGTTGCATTGTGTAGATAACGAAACATTTTAACTTATACAATTATAAGTTAAAATTTTTCGTTATCTACACAATGCAACGACAACTAATAATTTTCGAGACAGAACAGATATGTGACTGTATTTCATAAATGATTTAAAAATTAAATATGAAAATATTTTTCCGCGTTAGTGTCACCAAGTGTAATAAAATAACGTTACTATCTTTAATTATATATCGATAATAAAAAGAAATAACATCAAGAAATCTATTTCTATGGTACGATTTGTAATAGTTTAATTTATACTTGTCAGGTTATAATATGCCGTATTTCTTTTTATAAAATTTTGAAATTTTGACGACATTTGTTAATCATTACTGCAGTTAATTTATAGTTTCAAGAAGTTCTCTGAATAGTTTCATCTCGTTATTTTTTAAAATTATTTATAAATTATATTTGTAAATTGTAATTGAATTATTAAATGACATTTACGTGCTTCTTAAATCAATATTTTATGTAATAGTGAGTAAATATTTTCTGTTTAAATTTTAAATCATGACATAATAAACGTGTGAAGTGAACTTAAAAAATCATTAATATATTGCCATAATAGATGAGTACAACTGTACGTCTACACAAATTCTAACGACTTTAGAGTGCTCGGCTGTAAGTGCTTATACAAACTTTCATATTTCTTAATAAAAACTGTGCGAAATTCAATTTTTTGTTTCACATTTTTACGATTGTTTTTTACAAAAACTATTGCAGATCAAATATTAACTCGGCAGAACCAAAATTCGTTTTTCTCCTTGTTGGATAAAAATGAAAAAGGAAAATTTGCTATTTCACTATATATTGTAAAAAATATTTGGATAGAGCTTTTATTTGCATTTTTTTTTTTTAATTTTTTAGTTATATTATTTCAGGAAAGAACGGTGCGTACCTAATAAATTTTTTGCAAAATACAATACGCAATGAAATGAACGCAATTAAAATAGCAATATATAAAGTCAAAATAAGCTCCTTAATTAGTTTAATCTGTTAATTCGAGAATAACTCTGTCAATAATTTATATCTATCAAAATTGGAAGAAAATTTAATAACATAAATAAATGTTTACGAATTTAATTTATTGGCATTACAGCCTTTTATCACATGTTATAAATTTATATATTTATTTGCAGCTAATGTTTTTTATTTCCGTTAGTATTACGTGCATATAAATAACAGAATTACGTTTTCTTTTGTACAGTGAATAATTAGCATTTGCAATTTAACAAATTATAGTTGAACATTCATAAATTGATTTATTGAATTGTAACTTTTATCCTCAAGTAAAACCCCCAACTCATCTTTTTCATATTGTTTTTCGTATTGTATGAAATTGATAGATGTAATTTTCAAGTTCTAGTGTTTATTCGTTCAATGTTTTAAAATTTAAATGCATTGAGTACGTAATTAAATTTACATAAAACATTTACCTATTTTATTCATACCTAACATTTTACATTTTTACAAAATTTTATGTTCCGTTACTTTATTATTTTATATTTATCTTTAATTGACTTTTTAAATCTAAAATTTAAAACATATTTTATAGTAACACAAAAATTGATAACGAAATAGTTACTTTTTAAAAGTAAAATTGAGATAATCCAAAATAAAGTGATTTTGATATTACCACAGGTACTAAAATGGAACAATTCTAGAACAAATCTATATCCGTCGCTATTAATGTTTCACATTATCGATTAGAGTTGCGAAAAGAAATTCAACTTAAAATGTTCCTATAAATAAATTATAAGAGCGTAGAATCGAGTTTCCACATTTAGAGTGTGTATAAAAATACTTAGGAATCATTAAAACTTGTAAAAATTAAAATGATTAAGTACTAGAAAAAACAAAAAGCTAAAATCTTAATTCTCATATTCATTCAAAACGTTCAACTTATTCTAGAAATAAAAAAAACTTTCCGCGTATACCACAAGCATCTGGCGAAATTCAATCGGCTTCTCTCGCTCTCTATCCCCAAGCCTATGAAAACCCAAATCTTTATGAAAATTCCATAAACTGGCATCTCGCCATATTACAGATAGCGAGCGGATCGTTGACCTACCGTTACAGTTTTTTCCCACGCCCGAGCACGTGACCACTACGACTGGCTTAGCCTGCGTACGCATGCACGCACATGGACACTCCTTCGCTCGCGCGCTAGTATATATACGTAACGGTAAATTATCCCGACGATGAAATGGGCCGGCGTTCTGCGCTGCTTCTCGACCCTGACCTTCTTTTTCCCTCTCTCCTTCTCGCTTGCCCAGCTTCTTTTCGGAGAGGATATCTGCCCGTTGACCGACAAATGCCGAGTAGAGGGATACTATCTGACACTTTTTGCGCAGTGGGGACACATTCTTGTTGGATTTTTTTTTCTTTTTTTTTTTTTGGAGTTGGGCCGCTAGGATTAGCGGGCTTTTGTCGCGAGGGAAGGAGAAGAGATTGCGGCTTTTATTGTGTGCAAAAGTGTGTTATTGCCTTTGCTCATTTCGTTGAACGGAGTTTAAGAGATCCTATCAAATGATTGGGGGATAGGACTTTTTATTTTGCAACCATTATTACTTTCTTAGAATTCCATTACGTTATTAATGTTAGTATAAACATATCGTTCCTTATATCGCAACTATTATGTTAGCTTATATTAAAAAAAGTATTTTACAAGTTTTCAATTAATTTACTTCTAAGAATATTACAATAATATTTTAATAGGTTTTATAGCATCGCAATTTTTTAATATATAAGTTCGCTATTTAAAGCACTAATTATGAGCCGAACCCTTAGCATATTTTTTTAATAAAACTTGCATTAGAGTAATAAACATACCTATCTACAGATTGAATGAAGTTTTCTAAAGAATATTAAAAAAAATTACTTTCTTTCTAGTTAAACTACACTATTAATATACGAATTATTGCAATTGCTCTTTTCATTATTGCTTTAAGCTTATATTTTTTTATATGTCGATGATAATCAGTGATCAATAACTAATTTTTGCAATTTATTGTTACTCCATTTATCTTAATTACAGAGTAAATTTAGCGATTGAATAGTCTAATTGGTATGATTCAAAATTTCTCCACACTTTCGAATGAATGATTAATTTACCATGCAGTAAAAAGCATAAGGAAACCATTCTAAAAGTGAAAAAAGTGAAATGAAAGTTCGTTTTTTTCTACGTCACATTTTAGTACATTATTTGATAAAAATTTAATAAAGATATACTTGAAAGTATTTCTTAAAAAATTTTCAAAATTCTATAATAAATAGACTCAATAGACGTAATTAATGAATTTATCGTGCATGAAGTTATAATAATTTATAAAGTCATCAAGGCACTTTCAATAAATTAATCCTTCACCTTAGTTAATACAAACTAAATTTATTTTTTAGCTTTTCTTTTTCTTTATTTTTTCTTTTTACTTCAAGCAAATTCTAAATGCAATATTAAATATTATCACCAAAACCATATTAGTGAAAAAATTATATTGAACATTGACGACCTCGAGCCTAGCTTTTGACCCGATATCATTCAATAAAAACATAGCATCCATCCTTTTGAAGGTTCTAATTTAATTACGATCTAACGACGCATTGTCAGTCGGTGCGATTAACAATTTTGATGCGGCGATCGCACTGAAAGTCAACGAAGCCCATATGAATTTTTAAATTCGGAATGTCGCGCGTGGGTCAAGTGCGCTTCATTTTTAATGAAACGATTTCTATTTTTAAAACGCCCACTGAGCGAGAATCGAGGACCAGTCCGTGTCCCGCTTGTAAATTGTGCGATTTTTCAAGAATATGGTTCGATGGATCTAAATTAAAGTCATGCATATTCAGGCATTTGGCCTGCAATATAAACATTTTTTATATCATACATGAAGAACCATTTCACTTAAATTAATAAGCAGTAAACAAACTTTAAAAGTGTTTACTTACTCGTACGTTAAAACTAAGAAATTATCGTTCTACGCGCAAGCATTTTAAGCAACCGCACACGCCACGTACTACAATTATTTGCGATTTGTTGCACGTGCATCCTTCGTGACTAACTTCTCGAGTATCATAGAAACGAAAAGGAAGAACAAAAGCAGAAAAAAGGCCGAGTCAGCATGAACACCTCCGCAATCTCTGCATAAACTCCAAATTCGCGCGGGTACACGTGATTCATCTTGCATATACATGCACGTAGCATCGCACGGAATCCATAATTAGAAGCTTGCGGGATCCACGCGGATTATCCATGAATTATTAATACTGTGCAGCAGGAGATTTTTGTGTAAGCTTTCGTTTTATTTTCTCGTTCGCGGAAGTTAAACGGTGGATTTGTGAGGCTGCTTTGCATGAATAGTACTTACATTAAATATTAATGGATTAATAAGTAATTATTTTAAAAAAAATTTTTTTATGTATACAAGGTAAACAAAATTTATCGTTAATTACATGCGTTAAAGATTATTTATACATATACTTAAATGGATTAATAAGTTTCATAAACATGCAGCATTCCTGGTAGCAAATTGACCATATTTTTGGACAAAAACAAAATGCCATTCGTATATGTGTAAAAAAAATCTTAAAAGTGCAACCACTTTAACCCAACATGTTGTAAAAAGCACGAAAAAACATAAATTAAAAAAATTTAGCTCCCTTAAGTGGTGGAAAAAGGGTAAAAAATATAGCCTTTAAATTTTACAAGTCTGACTAGTCCTGGAAGTAATCTACTGAACTTTACCGAAAATAGTAGCAAAGTAGGTCCCCTTTTATAAGAAGTTTTATTTTATCCACACAAATAAGAAACGTCTGAGGAAATAGCTGATTACGATAAAACTATATACAAAGGGATTAAAAGCGTTAATTTTTATTATATAAAATAATATAAAATCAATTTCATTAAATTTCAAACTTTATTGACGAATAATCAGGGAGAAAATAATTAAAATAATCACAAAGTGTTCCTCATTAAGACTTATCAACTATTCTAATAATAAAGAAACTTTAACATTATTTATTGTTAAAAAGGATAAAAGTCATCTATCCTACTGATCAGGTATATCCAATACTATCGATAAATGCATCCTCACGTGCACAACTTCTTGTCGACTAAGATCTTAACTAGGATGCAGATCTCCGTAGAAGCTCATAAAAGGCTGAGGTGACTGTCTACTTTATAGACTAGTAAATCACGACGTGTATATACGTGTGTGTATGTTTACAATCGGGGCTTTCATCTCGGCGGAAGACAAAACAGCGATCTTCACCTTCGTGGAACTTTCTCGCGGAGACTTGGACGTTCACGTTGCGATAGTATATAAGTTCTAGAATCTGCGGGTCGTTGATATTCGCATGCACGCGGCCATTAAAGTACTTAGCCACTTTCGTTTGAGTAATAGTTGAAAATATAATCTTGGAACAAGATCCGGATAGTCCTTTTCTTTGGAAAGTTGCTAATGGTAACTTACGTGGACTCGTTAGATTTTTGCCAGTTAACAGTCAAATTAGAATGTTTTTATTTAGTTAAAACTTAAGAAACCAATTGAAGGCTTCATAATTTCATAATATTATAAGCAAATATTTTGTTCCTTTCGTTATTTATAAGATTTATTTATTGTAACTTAGTTTATTTTGAGGTAAAGCTCTTAATCGTTCCAATGTACGAATACATGGATCATTTCGAAATGCAACTTTGGCAGTATGGTTGTGCAAACTTTTACGAAAAGATTTAATAAAGAAACTATCTTTGTATACATTTGGAACAGTAATCATAAAATTTTTTTTAAATGCCATTAACTTTCATTATCAATTAAATCTAAATTAAAAATGAACTGCGTGATCCGAACTATCGAAGTTCTAAATGCATAGCACTTAAATGAAAACCATATGGTACATATATTATTAGAAGAAAGAAATCTTTACAAGCTGAATTTTTCAGCGAATATCGGATCGCTCAAAAGTTTCGTCTCGCAATAACGGAATACTCCCTGGAGCATCTGAAACCAAGCGGCTTTCTCCTAGCACAGCCGAGCGCCGAGGAGCTCCTCAGCTTCGGAAATTCCCTTTTCGCGCTCTTGAACTTCCTGCGCGGAAATTCCTGGAAACAGCTGCACGATGTATACATGATGCATACGAGCGAAGCACTCGACTAGCTTCGCCGGCTAAGCGAATTTTTCGTTGCATTTCGAATTCGACGCACGCTCCTCTCTTCGCTCCCCTCCGTTCCTATATACCTTATTCAGCTTTACGGTACGCACGCATAAGCCCGTCTCTCGTTGCTTTGCACGAGGGCTCCTGCTATCAGGAGAATCTCAATGCGAAGAGCAGCGCCTGGCTTTTATATATATAGAGCGCGGAAGGGCACGAGCAATGTTCGATGCTAGTTTCGAAATTATCAGTTGCGTCTTCTCATTGGTTTGCGCTGATCGTTTCTAGAAGGAGGCTTGTAATTTGCTGAATTCTTGCTAAATATCGAGATGGTCCGCTTGTTATTTTCATTCACGCGCCTGCTGCTTGGACGAATTTCAATGAGTCGGACTATGTAAGAGGCGGCCTTGCCCAAAAGAATTACCTTTTTTGGTAAAGCTAGATTTTCATTCAAAGGATGCGCTAGATGAAACTATTACACTATTCTATTTCACATTACGTAAAAAACTTATATTGTTACATACTGTTTAATCCATCGAATTAAAAGTATATAGAAATGAAAGAATAGTAAGTACAGTGTATTGATCGTGAAATCAATTTTGTTTTTGCAGATAAATTTCCCGCCGAGGAACAGCCGAGGAGCACTATGCCGCAGGACGCAGTAGTGGTGAGGTATGCGCGCAAGCGCTATGGCAAGAGTAGCCCCAATGTTCTTGATGGACTCAACATGACGGTACCTCGAGGGTGCATGTAAGTAACAATTTCATTAATTACGTGTACATGTAATCAGTCACAATGTATTGATATTTTGACCTCGGTTAATATATATAATACGGTACTCATTACTGAATAATGGTATTTCGATTTTAAAAATAAGAATTTAAGATAAAGTACTTGGCGTTAAAAAAACTTGAAATCAATTCAGGAAAGCTAATTAAGATAGTTGGTATCCGGTAGTTTACGTATACTAATAAATTGGAAGTTGAAGCAATATGAATGAAAAAAGTGCAAAAATAAAATCTACGATGAAGCAATACTAACAATAGGATAAAACTAATACGTGAAATAAACAAAAGTATAAAAGAGAAAAACATAGAATTGATTAAGTATAAGTACTTAGAATCAGAAAAAAGGAAAGTAGAGTTGCATAAGAAAAAGGATAAAATCAGCGAATAATAAGCAGATTTCGGAGAAGGATAGATGAATATGCGCAGCAGAATGTCGCGCGTTTCAAAGAATTTGACAGCTAAATGGTGCCATCATAAGAGAAAGGCAAATGAATGTTTAGGGTGAATGTCCCATGACTATCATCCGGTCTATTCGTTACGTGCGTTGACAGGGATAAAGGAACTAACAGAAGAGTTCAGGGTGATGAAAAAAAGCAATACTATTTCAATTATAAAAATAATTTAATATAATCAAAAAATAAAAAAAATACTGAGGGAAGTCTTTAGTTTAACTTTTATATCATATTGTTATTTGTGAAAATAGTATATTAAAAAACAAGAGAAAAAAGTAAGAACTATTTTTGAAGGAGGTAAAGAACTCAATACAAGTAGAAGTCTTTATTTTTCACCTAAAGTACTTACGTTAACATCACTTTATTGATGTAAAGTTTGTAAAATTCTTAAATGAAATTTACACCCACTGTATCAAAAAATATTGTTCGACACACATGCGATAATCGATTCTCGGTTTAGGCGATTACTACTCTCGCTTCTCTTGGACGGTAAACTCACCCGCGTAAACGTAAAAATCGTGAAAAAAAAGTAATTATAACTTACGTAACATTTGAAAAATAAGTAGAAAAAAGTTTCCAGTTTTATCGCAAAAAAAAGACTATTTTCACTTTTATCACTAAACTGTCTTAATCACCCAATTGGAATATTAAGATAAAAAAAACACGCGGAAGTTCTTCAATAAATTATTATAATTCTTATTAGCAATGTATATTCATGCTATCGCTATGATAGGTCATTATTAATATTTATAAATATTTACATTTAATTGTCATCGTTGTCTTTTCAATTGCACTTATCTATTATTAATTTTTAAGTGTACTCAAGAGTATACCTACTTGTATTTACTTTTTTTGATATTTAATATGAATGATTTTTTATATTACTTATTTAAGTTGTTAGCAATTTTGGCTACTACTGACTGATACCTATACCGAATTACAAATGTACAAACACATAATCAACGTTCATATTAGACATACTGTGAATTCTGATACTTTTATCGTTTTTACGTACTTTAACGAGAAAGATATTTAATTAACATTTCAGTTAATAAACATTGAGATACATACAAATTTTTACTAAAATACTTTGAAAAGGATACTAAAAAGTATGATACAATTTAAAAAAAAAAAATATTAATAATCAATAAAAATCTTTTTAAAGTGAGCGATGAATTTACAAAAAATTGAAGTCAAGAAGTCTTGTACACTAACCGTATTCACGCTTACTCTTGCAGTTTTTTTTTCTTGACTCCACTTTTTCTTGAAATAGAATTGATTATTAATACTTTTTACTACATTTTTCAAAGACAGTTATTTTTCAAAAAAACTTTTTTATTACACATCTAAACTAAATGTTTTAGTTACGGACTGCTCGGTGCGAGTGGCTGCGGTAAGACGACCCTTTTGTCCTGCGTCGTCGGGGTGAAAAAACTCGACCACGGAGACATTTGGGTGCTCGGTGGTAAGCCCGGCCAGAAAGATTCTGGCATACCAGGTCCGAGGGTCGGTTACATGCCCCAGGAGATCTCGCTGGTCAAGGAATTCTCGATAATTGGGGCACTCTACTACTTCGGCAGGATCAACGGCCTTGAAGACAGCGTGATAGGTAAACTTTTTGATTAATAAAAATTATTTCTTAAAATAACACGTTTAAGTTCAGGATAACACTATTTATCTTTTCTTTTTTTCTTTAGTAAAATTATCATTTCATAAAATTTATTCAAAGATAATAAACACGTAAAAAGTTTAAATAAAAATATAAATAACAATGATAAGGTCAGATTAAATCGTAATGTATAAACAAACGTACACGTCTTAATTTGTAGCAATGAAAAACGAAGAAAGTTCGTTACGTCAAAAAATAAACTGAAATTCGCGTCTCTTACAAAACGAGTCAATATAAACAATATCGCTTCTCGAGTAAAAGACTTGTGTCATCGAAAATTCTTCTTCATTGTTTCTTTCGCTTGCTTACATAACCGAAATTTTAAGCAAACTCAATTTTAAAAATCACCAACAGCGCGAACTGCTGTGCCACTTTCGGCGGTAAATATTTTTTTTCAATTCGCAAAAGAACAAAAGTAACCCAAATAATTCTCCTTCATAAAAGAAAACAGCAAAACAATAAATCTTTCGAAATAATTTATTAACCGAATCTATCAACAAATGACCAGCTCCAGTTTTGTTAGCTTACAAGGCTTCGCCAGCAGTATCCTTAAATCCTAGTATAATGCGGGCATTATTTTTCTGCACAGACGAGCGCTTCGGCTTCTTCTCGGAGCTGCTGAACCTGCCGCCGAAGGACCGGCTGATAAAGCACATGAGCGGCGGCCAGCAGCGTCGCGTCTCCTTCGCTGCGGCGCTCATCCACAAGCCCGAGCTGCTGATCCTCGACGAGCCGACCGTCGGCCTCGATCCTATTTTACGAGAGAAGCAAGTATACTTTTATTATTCCACTGACCCTGCCCCTCGTTTTTTTTTTTTTCATTTGCTCCCTTCGTCCATTTTTTTTTTCTTTCTTACATTTTTTATGTTCGCGTTCTGGTTTATGGGGGTTGCAGGACGTAAACTATATTTTGCTTGATTAAATTTAATGGTTTTTATTATAAAGCGTAAAATCCTATCTTGTTTAATAATGGCAATATGCGCTTTTCTTTTAGAATCTGGAGTTTCCTTGTAAAAATAACGAAAGAAGAAGGTACCGCCGTGGTAATAACAACTCACTATATCGAAGAAGCGAAGCTTGCAAACAGGGTAAGCTGATTTGCATATTATAATGAAACGTTATGAAACGAGCTTTTAAGCATCATTTCCTGCTGACTAAACAAAACTAAAAAAACTAGATAAAACTTGAAGATCTAAACAGATTTCCGTACGTTTAAACATTTGCCGCAGATTGGTCTGATGCGCTGTGGTCAGCTGTTAGCCGAGACTACGCCGCTCGCCCTACTGAACAAATACCAGTGCACGAGCCTCGAGGAGGCATTCCTCGTGCTAAGCCAGAAGCAGAAGGAAAATCAGGATAAGGGCATAATAGAGTTCAACACTGAGAACCTCGAGGATCTCAACGATGTAACCACGCATTCGACCCAAGTCTCGCAGAACGATCTTCGCGGCAGTACTGATGTAAGTCTATAAGAATATATATAGTTAATGTTATAGTTCTTTTTTATTCTTATTGCTAATTATTTGTTTAGTGCATAATGAACAGTGAAAAACAACTGCTGGACAGTCAATACCTTGAAAAGAGACAAACGCATATATTCACGCCTTTATTCGGAAAGATTTTTAGAGCGTTAATGACGAAAAATCTACTTCAATTTCTACGACATCCGGGGTATGTATCATGCACATTTAGGATTAAAATTATTGAAATAAAAAAAAAAAAAAGGATGGAAAAATAAAGAAACGAAATTTTTTTGCAGCGGTATACTTTTTGCTTTCGTCTTCCCAATAGTCCAGGTAACGTTATTCTTTTATGCGATTGGTCGCGATCCCAAAGGCCTCGTCGTTGCGGTGGTAAACGACGAAGCTGGCGACTGCGGCAGCGGCAGTATCCTCGGCTCGGTTTTCTATGATCCGGAAAACCGCACGTGCGACTACGTGGATATCAGTTGTCGATTTTTGCACGGCTTTAACGAGTCTATTATGAAAAAGGTATTATGAATTTTAACTTTATTTAATTATACATAATTTTTATGTTATATTAACTATTTTCCATTTGTGTAAAATTTTGCGATTGGAAAAATTTTAAATGAAAACTATAAACTCTAATTGACTTAAAATTGATGAAGATTTATTGAACATTATTCACCCTCACGTTATTTAGTTTTAATCTTCAATATTCCATTTGTCTGTTGTATAGCAATTTTTCGAAGACATAGACAAAGCGACACTAGCGGTGGAAAGCGGCCAGGCCTCCGGTACCATGTACTTTTCGAGCAACTTTTCCCAGGCTCTGCAAAATCGACGAGATAGTGTTGATTCGGCTACTGAAGCGGACATTGTTGCTGGAGAAATTCAGACCACTCTCGATATGGGAGGTATGAATAATAAGCAGTTTTAATTTTTTACTTTCAACTGAGCGGTATGCTTTGATGGAAAATCATTTAAGTTCAGTAGTAATTTGGTGTTCGCATTAAAATAATTAAAAAAAAAAACTTTTCAAAATGTGAATAATCTAGTTTTAAGGCCAAAATAAGTTAAAATTTGAGTAACGTAAATAGAGAAATTTTATCCAAATTAAAACTAAACAAATATTTATGCATATATTTTTGCTAACAAAAAAGTTTCTTTTTTTTACTTTACCTGTGATATTTCTGATTGGAATTATTTACGTTTTAAGTAGAAACTTGTTTTATATTTTTTATTTAAAAGCATACCCCGCAGTTTATACAAAATGGAATTGTTTTTGTAAAATTATTAATACTGTATATTTTAATGAAAGATCGGCAAATCGGATTATTCCTACAAAAAAGTTTGTTCGAGCGCTTCATTCAAATCCATGCAGATATAGTGTCTGAATGTAATATTCCCAGGAAGTTCGCCGAGCCTCCAGTCTTTGTATGTATATTTTATTATTCTTTATTTGTTTAAAGATAAAATCGCTAAGCTCTGATTAAATGAAATAACAATTTATTTTTAGTTCGAAAAACCAGTATTTGGAAGTCTGGATCAGAAATATTCGGATTACGTTGCTCCCGGCTTTATACTTACGTAATTACATAATTCAAAAGATATAATTTAAATAACTATACATCAATAAGAATCATTAAAGAAATTGAATTTTGATTTGCAGAATTACTTTCTTCTTGGCAACAGCCGTCTCTTCATCAATCATTATTGCAGATCGCGCGGAAGGAGTCTGGGACCGTAGTCTTGTGCAAGGTGAGAAAAGATAACATCAACGCCAATATCGAAAGGAAACATTATGACAACTTATCGATTCGTACATGCTCAATTTAATTAATTCTTTCATTAAACTTTTTTCTAAATTCCTGGACTCTAAAATTAATTTCAAGTGTAAAACATTATTTTTTGCGAATTAAACATTCGAATACCAGTATTGTGAAAGTCAAACATCATTAAAGTAGCATTACCTGCAGAAGCTCATTTAAGCTCGCTTAAAAAGGTCAGTCGGCAAATCCAGTAGCAAGAGCGGCGAGATTGAGCATAAGTTATTTTTCTGCGCAGCTACACAGAGGCCGATTGTATGTGTCGCTCTTGTTATGGAAAACAATGGAGAAATGCTAAATTGCTGAAGCCCGCGAAGCTCAAGTCGCGTTTAGTATGCGAGCCGCGTGCGGACCTCCGCGGAACCACGGAAAACAAATTCTTTCACCCGCTTCCTTATTGAATTTACCTTTATGAATAACAATCGAGCTCGACTGCCGCTGATTTATGCTCGTGCCTCGGCCATTATTGTGCTCTTTTAATGGTAGAAGGGAAACCGATTGATGTCTTTTGAGAATCGCATCACGAGGCTTGTCGTTGGAATAATGAGCTTTTTTAAAACGTTTATCGCACGACCTATAGCACTTTAGCTTGATTAATGCATAGATTAGAATACTAAATGACAATAAATATTTTTTTTTTTTAAGGATAAAAAGATTAAACAATACATTTTTTTGCAGGTGTCACAACAGCGGAAATTTTACTATCCCATATCTTGACGCAATTCATCATGATCATCATTCAGGTGACTGTAGTCTTGTGCATTACTTTCCTGCATTTTCAGTTACCGTGTAAAGGCTCATTTGCCGCTGTTGTCGCCTTAGTCTTACTTACTGGATTCTGCGGCATGTGTTACGGTGAGCGATCAATACTACGGTTTTAACGTTATCGAATAATTACAAAATAGTTATTGAAATTATTTATCGTTTATTTTTCAGGTTTTCTCATTTCGGTACTGTGCACGAACCATACGATGGCCAATTTTATGTCGACCGGAAGCTTTTATCCTATTATACTGCTGTGTGGTAAGAAATCAAAATTTATTGCATGTTGTATACTTCGTAACTTTAATGAACAAGTAAATTCCAGCAGTAAGCGATAAATACAATTTACATTCTGACGTTTAAAAATTTTTTTGAAAAATTGTTCTAATTTTTTGAAAAAAAAACTGTACAGTCAATGATGAAATTTTTTTACTGAGACTAGTTTATCATGAGATTATTCAAATTTTAATTATATTTTGATACACCTAAAATTTTTGGTATTTTGTATTAAATAAAAATTATATTGAGATCTATAAAGTTAAGAATTGAATATACCACATTATATGTAAAGTAAACTTTAAAAATAGTTAAATATACCGTAAAGTCGTAATAACGGTGTAGTTTTAGAATAACCAAAGACCTATTTAGTACAAGTACATTTTTCCGAGCTAATACGTTTCACTATAAAAGCTAGTTCCCCGAATAACTTTTCATTTACCAAGTCACATCCAGCTTACGCGCGCGTCCATTTTATTTTTCTACGCTCTCGGAACACAATTGCCACCCAAGTAAACAAGAAAGCTCCCAGCCAAGATTAAAATAGTCCAATCTCCTGTGCTGGCTCGGTCGCGCGCTGGAAATGAAATGCCTGATTAAAATTCCGCAGGTGCTATCTGGCCGGCCGAAGGCATGCCGACGTTCCTGCGCTGGGTGAGCTTCATGATGCCAACGACGATATCGAGCTACTCTCTTCGCGGCATCCTCGAGAAGGGCTACCCACTTGCCGACCCTGAGGTCTACAGCGGTTTTCTCATTACGTCGGGCTGGACGCTCGCTTTTGTCCTATGCTGTCTCATAGGGCTGCGCGGCAAGACTGTGTAAAAACAAATAGGTGGACGGGGTTTTTTTTTTCATTTCCTATTTCTTTTAATTTAGCGTGACGGAGCTGTAGTGTTTCCTTGCGTCTGTTGAAAGGGATGAAACTTCGCTTCGATGGAACGGGACGAATGTCTTCGTGCTCGAGCGAAAACGCCTCTCGTAGTGCCTGTAGTCTATACTAGTACTTTCCCGTTAGAGATTTTAAAGAGAACTTTTTGTTTAGGAAACAAAATTAATTATTTTCGCTCCAGTTTTAACTCGGATTTTATGAAATGTTTATTTGAGAAATTCGCGGGAGCAATCTGCTTTTAAATTCCTGGAAAAGCCCCTTCCGCAAAGCGGTTCCGCCACTTTAATTACGCAGGGCATGGTTATTCCTTTTGTACATTGAAACTCAAAGCAAATTAATTTTTTAATGTACTACGCTCAGAGTGGAGAAGTCAATATTTAATTTTTATACAAAGCTTTCCCCGGCGGAAACACAAGCAACCTAAACGGGCATAATATTAATTTTAACGAAATAATAATGCGATGTTAAGTAATTTTAATAAAAAAAAGTCTGTAATGACTAAAAATTGAAAAAATCACAGAATTTGAGATGTTTACAACTGGCACGGTACAGTTGAGTATTATTAAAAAGTTTTCAAAATATAGCTACTCTCAAAATCTGTTAAATTTCAAATGCTGTGCTATAAATACTGCATCTATCTGAAAATGGATGTTTTAACGAACGAAATGAATAACTTTTGAAAATAATAGTTTCAATTGATATTGTCACGTTTATCTGGTAACGAATCTGTAATATTACACTGAGACAAAATTGTAGTTGTAATTACCAGAACGTTACTATAATTTATTATAGCTCATGTTTTCAATCCAAAATAATTATTATCAGAACTAAAAAATTTTTGTAATGTTTGCTAGAAATATAAAATTAGTAAAATTCAAAAGTAAATTAGAAGAATTTCTTTATCTTTTTTTTTTAATTAGAAAATACTTGTTATTCTATTTTTTTTAAAGACATTCTGGTAACTCTAACACAAAGAATTTCTCTCAGTGTAACTCAAAAATAATTTAGAAAAATAATTCTTAGCCTTTTTAATTAAATGCAAAATGATTTATTATACACAAATGACTGAAAATCAGAAAATTGTGTATTGTTATTTTATGTTAAATATAAACGAGTTTAAATTTTTTAATTTGCAAATAATGAATAAATGTACTTAGGTCAAATTTCTTATTGATAAACTTTTAAGTTTTAATTATATACAATTACAACTGCAATTTTTGGGCGGTTAGAGTTTAGAGCAGAAAGGCGTGAAATGCGTCAATTTCTGATTATACATGAGACAATATAGATGATGGTCGATCAGTGGCTCGTCATTGGGGGTCTGCACAAGTTCCCACTCACTTTACTCATCACTTCATAGAAAGTGTTTCACATTTAAGTTTGATTACTCTGATAAAAAAGTATATTAAAACCAATTATAGCCCAAGGCTAAATTAAAATCGATTAAAAATCCGTTTTTAATCGATTTTAATATACTTTTTTTCAGTGAGGTATACTTTTGAATCGTACTGTGCAAAAAATAAAAATACCGCAACGATGAGCATTGTCAGTATATTTCTAGAAGATGTAAAAATGTAAAAATGTTAAAAGTTACTTTTCTTGTCGAATGCATGACAGTACTATATTTTTAAAGAAGTTATAGTATTTCTATTGTTGCATATTTTTGTTCTTGTCTTATTCATTTAATTCCATATTTTTGACTAGATTAATTTATGTTAAGGAGCAGCAAAAAACAATAATTTAAATTTTGGTAAATTGTTTAGTGGAAATAACAATAAATTTTGAAAAACGTCATCACCTAATAACGTGATAAATTAAAAAAATAATTTACAAAATAGATTATCGATTTGACAAGAAAAATAATTTCACGTAAATAGTGTCTTGCCAATTATTTTCTGTGTCTCACGACTACTATTTTTAAACAGGGTTATTGCATTGTAAGATAATCGATAAGATTCTTTCAACCACCTGGAGGTGGTGGAAAATTAGTTTTAATTTAATATGCACATGAATATTTTTTAAAATGAAAATTATACGAATTTTGGATAATTATTGTAAATGTATTATAAGGAATTTATTGCTTTTTATTTTAACTTTAAACATAAAATAGTGCAATTCATTGTAATTAGCGTAATAGTTAAACAATTATTTTTAATGTATTTTTGTATTAGTTATTTCTTTGAATTCCAAGAAGGTTGTAGGGAAAAAATCATTTTCTTGTTCAATAATAATGTATCTCTAGTCAGCAAGCACATAAAACTCATTGAAATAACATCGTCAATAAAATTTATACGTTTTGACGTTAACTATTTTACAGACATGATTACAAAAAAATGTTTTTTACTCTACGTGGAAGATCGATTGAATAATTTTAAATAAAACGGAAGGTGATTCTGCATTGTGTAAATACACATAATAATATGTATATAACTTATTTATAAATACTTATTTCAATAAACTGATTTTTAGCAAAATGATTTTTGTTTTTGTTTTTACGTAACGACAAAACTGGAGTTGTTATAACACGAATATGAATAAGTGATTGATCTTTGAAAACGCAAGAATTATTTTGTATATAAACAAAAAATTTTATAAGCATAAATAGTTTTATACTAAAATGTTCGAATACCTACGGAAATGTATGAAAACGTGCGACGACGTATGTACAGAAAAGTACACTATTGTACTGATATTTTTCCATTCTGATTTCGTATGTTTTATTAATGGTAATAAGTAATAAATTCACAAGGAACGTCCAACTTCCGAGTTGATTTATTTGAAAATTACAAAGAACTGAAAGTATTCTTTATTCTCTTCTAAAAAAAAGGTACCGAAAAGTCATAAATTTAATGTAACACAAAAAGTTTATAAATTATGTATTTTTTTTTTAATAAAATTTTTAATGCATTCCTTATTACTATAT